>QKWP01000758.1:122390-160628 GCA_003550325.1 Gigaspora rosea
TTTTATTTTACTTGAAATTTGGAGAAAAGATGCTTAAATTTGACTTTTTGATCAAAAATCCAAAATTATGCATCTATTCTCCAAATTTTAAGTAAAATAAAAAATAACCCTGCTGATTTGATGTATTTTTAGGTGCTATACATGTTTACTTAGCGCATAAAGTTAGAATTAATTATTAAAAATTTGTGTATTATAAGATTTTATAAAATTTTATTAATAAAATTCTATAAAATCTTATGATTCACAAACTTTTACTAATTAATTCTAACTACATGCACTATTTAAATTATTTAGAACCTAAAAATAAATTAAATCAGCAGAATTGTTTTTATTTTATTTGAAATTTGGAGAAAAGATGCTTAATTTGACTTTTTTGATCAAAAATCCAAAATTCTGCATCTATTCTCCAAATTTTAAGTAAAATAAAAATAACTCTGCTGATTTGATGCATATTTAGGTGCTGAATACGTTTACTTAGTGCATAAAGTTAGAATTAATTAATAAAAATTTGTGTATTATAAGATTTTATAACATTTTATTAATAAAATTATATAAAATCTCATGATTCATAAAATTTTAAAATTAATTCTAAATTAATTTACTAAGTAAACTTGTTCAGAGCCTAAAAATACATTAAATTGGCAGTCTTGTTTTTATTTTACTTGAAATTTGGAGAAAAGATGCTTAAATTTGACTTTTTTGATCAAAAATCCAAAATTATGCATCTATCATCCAAATTTCAAGTAAAATAAAAATAACTCTGCCGATTTGATGTATTTTTAGATGCTGTACATGTTTACTTAGTGTTTAAAGTTAGAATTAATTAATAAAAATTTGTGTATAATAGGATTTTATAAAATCTTATTAATAAAATTCTATAAAATTTTATGATTCATTAAATTTTACTAATTAATTCTAACTAACTTATATAATGTTCCAAGGTTTAGCATGACTGTATCATGCAGCTACTCTAATTTTGATAATCTTTCTGTATGTGTTCATTTTAGTAATATGAAAAGTGAAATTTGAATCTAAAAGTTATATATATATGTTGTTTAACTCCCCCCATAATTTGCTCAATCTAGAGGGGGTTATATTAAACATAGATTTAAATTGGAGCAGCCTTATCATATTACACAAATGTGTTAATATGCATATGTTGGTAACATTCAAGCACAAATATAGATATGTACGTGGACAGACAAAAAATTTCCAAATTCCATTTCTGATAAAATTTATATCATATATATGCAAGCATATCAAAAAAGTAAAATTTGTCAAGATTTTTACAATCGAAGCACATCAGGAAGGTAATTTTTGTATAGGAACTAAAGGTCCATCGCTATGCTCTGGCCAATTATACAATAGACTTAAATATAGTAAAAAAACCTTATTATAGTCACAAATCACCTATAATCACTATTACAAAAAAATTTTGATTTTTATCATTTTTATTAATAATAAACCTTGTTAAAATCAAAAAATTTGACTAAATATGAATCATAACATCTGATCAGCCAATATTTATATTTATTATTTAAAATTTTTATTAAATATTCTTAAAGGTTTGATAGCAAATAACTTTAATATAGTGATCTGATTTGGCTGAAACAACTACCAAAATGTTTGTCTTGATAAGACGATTCTAATGAAACTAGATTAGATTATTAAAATCCAATTATAGGTTTCTGTGATCATTAGAATTTGTATCACTTCATATGTTTGGTTAAATTTAAACATCTAAGTAAAAAATTCTTTATGATTTTAGCATTTTGTAACTAAATTTGAATGATTTTCATCCCTTTATAATTGTCATATTGAGTCAAACACTTTGTCCAAATTGGATACTGGATCAAATATTATTTACTATCAAGCATTTTAAATTTTTTAATAGTATTTCAATTATGGGCAAATATGTTGCTTATTGGCTTTTGGTTATGTAACTATACAACTCTATATAATTACCAAAATTTAGTTCAGGGATATACAATAAATGGATAGTGCCAATCGTACCTTTTATGAAAATAGATTATTGATTAACTAATTTTGAACATTTTTAAAATAATCATTAATCAATTAAATTAGTTGATTTTTTTTATTTTCGCTTCATTTTTACATTTATTTTATTTTTTTTTATTTTTTATTTTTATTTTTTAAATTAAATTTTTATTTATTTATTTATTAATTTTAAAATTAAAAATCTAAACTAATAACTATATACTATAATAATATAATACAATATTAAAAAAAGCTTTTGTAAACTTTCATGTAATATTACAAGTTTACAAACTCTTACACTACACCTTGAATCTACCTAAATCTTGTACTATATTTATTTTAAATCTACTAACTCCATGCTATATTCATCTCAAATTTATTTATCATTCTATATTTGGCAAGTTTATCTAATTATCATACTATGCTTGTCCTAATTATTGTACTGTGCTTAACCCAACTATCATGCTATGCTTATTTTAATCAAGTTATATTCATTTTAACTTTTATACTATGTTCCTTTTGAATCTACCTAACTATCTTTATTTCAACTATTATATTATATATGTTCTTACTATTACGCTATATTTTTTCTATCATACTATGTTTATTTCAACTATCTTGCTATGTTCATTTCAACTATTGCTACTTTTTATTTATGTTTGTCCCAACTATCATGTTACAATTATTTCTAATCTACCTATATGCTATATTCATCCTAACTATTATGCTCTATTCATTTTTACAAGCATATTATATTCATTTAACTAATATGCTACATTCATATTAACTATAGTGCTATATTTGTTCTTACTATAATATTATATTTATTTGTTCTTGTGGATTATTTAAACATGTGCTTGCAAGTTTCTAATTATAAACTAGACAATATAAAAAACCACTTAGTATACTAGCAAAAATACATTTTTTACTTCTTTTCACTTAACAATATACAAAAAACAGTCATAAATTTATGTTCTCGATCATATACAAATTTTAATCTATTAATACAAGCCCGATATCATTTGGTTGCTTCTATCAGCACCTAAATGCAACCTGCTGCAGTCAACCCCTAGAAAGGTCGACACTGGGGAAACCCTTTACAACATCAGAAAATTTTTTAGATAGATACTAATCGATATATAACAATTAATTCTTTTATATCGATTAAAAAATAACTATATATATCGAAACTAGATAAAACTCAATATATATCTATAATCGATATATATTGTAATTAAATATAAATCGTTATACATCAGCTAATCGATTATTATCGTGTACATTTGAATCGATAAATAACGATTATAAGTTATTAATCGTTATATACCCGACCCGGGTCAGACCCAACCCGGGTCGGGTTGGGTCAAATCAAACCCGGGTTTGGTTAGACACGGGTCAGAAAAAACTCGGGTCGGGTCTGACCCAGGTTAGACCCAGGTTAATGATGGATGACGCATGACGAAACCATTTTATTGCAAAAATAAATAATAAATGCGCATTAATGCACATGTTTTCGAATCATGCGCATTTTATCCCATCAAAATTTTATATAGAAAAATTAAATATAAAAGTATAATTAATATTCTAATCTATTTATATACTTCAATTCTGGGTTGTTCACTTTAACATTTTTGATTGGTCATCCGAAAATATGACCTAAATTAACAGAAATACATAAGATGATTATGACTATTATCACGGTTGAGTAATTATTATAATATCTATCAGCTAGTCGCAAATCAGATGAATACATTTTTACTACATGGGAAGTCAATAAAGAAAGGGTGCTATCTAAGATATTAGCCGATTTAAACTACCAAGAAATCATGTTTTTTCAGGGCATTAGCCACGAATTAAAAAGTATTTATATATTATAAAATGTTCTTGTAAAAATGTATTATACAAATAAACTTGATTATTTATTTATTTATGAATTAATTTATTATTATATAAGCTCCATTTAATGTTAATGCTTTCACCACTTGAAGATATAATTAGTGAAAGCTCACGAGAGGCACTAATAATGTCACATCTTCAAACTATACGACGTAATTCTCGTCGATTGCTTAAACTTATTAATGTTTTGTTACAGGTAAGTCATATATACCCTAAGTTCCTAAATTACTCTATTAATGACGATTCACCTTTTATGTAATTTTCAAATATAGAAGCCAATCAATTAGAAGCGAATTATATTGAAACTGACATAGCTGAATTTACTCAAGAGTTAGTTTCAGGCTTTAAAAATATGGCTGAAACTTTAAACTTAGATTTCATTATCGACATCCAAATTCAAGCGAATTTAATCACAATATGAGTGACAAGATTTATTTAGATCATGATATGTATAAAACAATTGTATTTAATCTTTGTAAGCATCTTATAAAAATGTGTGCTAAAAATTTTTTCATAAAGTCCATTCATTGAAATGTATAGAGTAAACTAAGATATTTTGTTTGTTATAGGCTTGAATGCAATAAAACATTCCGTACTTGGAATGGAAGTAGGACTCCGAAGTCCGGGTCCGGTGTGGTCCGGGTCCAGCTGGACCAGGACTCGAACCCGGACTCGAACCATAAATTTTGAAAATTTCAGACCCGAACCCGGACCCGGACCTAAAGTACTGAACCCGAACTGGACTCAAACATGATTATAGGTTCGGTTCTGGTCCGGATCGAAGTTCGCGAACCTGTCCGGGTCCGGGATTAGCAGTAAAAAAAAAAAAAATTTTAATTTGTTGTAACGATTACAATTTTTAGTTTGTTACGATTTTTAATATAACTTACCAATCGTTATAATACCATACTTGTGATTATCTTATTGGAGTTAGTGCTTGTACCCGGATAACTCTTTATCTAAAAGGTTGTAACCTTTAACAAAATCTAATAACCGGATCCTATTCAAATAAAAAAATAATGGAATATTCATATTATAATGCATCAATTAAATAAAGTAACTCTATTTTGTTAATATAAAAAAATGATTTATGCATGAAGTTGTACTTTGTATGTTCTATTCTAACTTACATATTCGTCAGGTGTCATTAGTGGCCAGACAAAGAAGGTCTCGGTGTATTTCGGAAATAAATAAGATTTTAAAAAATCTTATTTGTATATAAAAATTTTGAAATCGGACAATGAAATGGGGGTGGTTAGAGACTCCCATTTGAAAAAATAAGTAAAATTTTTTTATTATACAGATTAATAAAGTATTTAATAAGAATAAAATGATATTAGAAGCAGTATCGATTAACAATAAAATAATTTATAGCAATGAAGAACATTTAATTAAAAAATAAATAATATTTATACATCTCTTATTTGATAATAAATATATCTTCTTGTTTTTCAAAATAAGATTTACGAATTTTAATTCTGAAACCCTTTATTATTTAATATTCCACATCATTTTTGAATTATTTTATTCTCAATTAGCATGTGTTAATATAATGTTCTGCATAATTTCTGATTCTCAATTGGCATGTGTTATTCGTGAATCGTGAAATGTCATTTGTCATTTAGAACCGCTATCCATTTATCAATTAATAAAAAAAAAGCAATAATAATAATAATAGTAAAGTAAAAAAATTAAAAAAAATAAATAAGCGCGAATAAAAATGAATCACTAAATATTAAATGCTAACTTTTCATACATTAAAGGAATATATTTGAATATTCATATATATTTTAACAATGTAAATAATATTTTTGCATTATCCGCATAGAACACATCTGCATTTGTTTTTCAGCAACAGCAAGAATCTGGTTGGTCTAACCCGAATCTAATAAGAAGATGGAAGATAATTATTAATTTTTTTTAAAAAAAAAAACCAAATTTATCTTTTCCAGGTTTTTAGGTTTTTCGTAAAATTTTCAATATAACAAACTTGCATCCCCAAGTTATTTATCTTTAGGCATAAGCAGTTCTTCATTGAATTCCGGGTTATACTAAAGATCATAATTTTTTAGTATTTAAACATTCATTATAACGAATTTCACAAGTCACAAGTAATATCCTTGCTCAATAAAGTGTATAAAAAAAAAAGATGAAACAATAAAAGAATCGTCTTTATTAATATCAATGAAAAAGATCATTGCAAATATAAATGTAATTATTAATAAGTAATTATTCTATGGTCTTATGATCTGTAAAAATCGAGAAAGAACACGTTTTAATTTAGAATTGAAGTAAATTCAGAAATGGTTTGAAACAATAATAGTAAAAATAATTCTTTTATCACGCAGTGCTTTTCTTATTATATTAGGTACCATGTAAAGTATGTAATAGAAAAATAATTAAGTGCTACTGTACAAGTATGTATTCATATATATAATATAATAATAATTATTACAGTATATACTTACAAAAAACCGAAAAGCCAGTATAAGTTTAAAGTGTAATTTATTTATATCGACCTATTAAATAATATAATAAACGAACAAAATATTAAAATCATGTTTTTATTTAAAATACATTATATTTATAATGTGGACAAGTACATATATAAAAATTTTGATGAAATAAAATGCGCATGATTTGGAAATATGCACATTAATGCGCATTCACGCGCATGATTGGGGAATCATGCGCACGCATGAAACCCATCTCTAGACCCAGGTGATACTTACCCGGGACAGAACAATAAAAATATTTACTATCTTACGCATGTTGGATTGGGTTTCAGACTTTCGGACCAGACTCAAACTTTCGGACTGGGCTCAAACCGGACTTGAACCAAGCCAAAGTTTGATATTCGGACTCGGACCAGACTGAGTTGTAGAAATAGTTTGAGTCCGAGTCTGGTTCGAAATTCGAACCAGACTCGGACTTGCCTAAAGTCCGGCCTCAGTCCGGGTCCGTCGGAGCCCTAAATGGAAGCATCATCATTCGTTTATATCTTGACTACAAAGATAATAAAAAGATGATAGTTCTCGAAGTATAAGCACAGGTTAGTAATATTCCTTATTAACGTACTGTTCTACAGTAGATAATTACTTAAAAAATAATAATAACTTTTATAAATATTAACTTTGCGTTTTGGATTTATTATTGGAATCTATGTACAATATTACCATATCGATATTCGAATTGACTTTTTAATTCAGGAGTTGAATACCAGAAGTCGCACTCCCAAATATATTCCAGTGCTTTTTTCGTGTAGAATCGTAGTCATGAAGGTACTGGAATAGGTCTTGCTCTCGTTAAACAACTTATTACACGGCATGGAAAAGATATCACTGTTACATCTGTAGTAAATAAAGGAACGATGTTTAAATGTTTGTTTCCAATAGGATGTGAACACCTACTGACCAATCAAATACGCATTAATAATATTGAAAACCCAATAAACAATTATCAGGAATTATACATTAATCGACAATTTTATTTAGAAGAATGTTTTCAATGGGCAAAAAATAATATGCCTGAAGCCCAATTTGATAGAGATCAATTGTTAGTTGATGTTGATTGGAGTGTTGATAAAGTTTCCACAAAAGAGATTTCATCTTCTTCCTCCACGGACAATTTTGCTGCTAGAAAGGAACATCAAATATTACTCATTGAAGATAAGGCCAAGCAAAGTAAATTTTCTGGTTTTCATATCCCAGCTGGGTCAATTTTTGCTAATTTAAAATTTAAAATGTTTTATTTAATAACCAATCAAAATATAGTATATACAGATTTACATCATTTAATTAGTTCAATAAATTCTATACATGTTTGTGATCTACGTCTTTTTTATTATTAATAAAAAGATATATTTTTTTTAAAAAAAAGGATGCATTGTTGGCGGGTCATTTAAAATTATTTATGATATGTAAACCAGAAAATTTACTTTGCTTGGCCTAAAGATGACATGAGGTAAAAATTTCTAACAAAAACATGTTTATAAATTATTTCCTATACTGATATTATGTATAATAGATATCATGTTGCCAAATATGAATGGATACAAGTTATTAGATGCGTTAAGATCTTATACAAAAACCCAGTTAATTCCTGTAATATTATTATCTGCAAAAGCTGATTCGAGTAATCATTATATCATTTTTCAATGTCCTTATTAATGCTCTTAAACAATACAAAATTGTGAACGTAAATGTTCCAAATTTACTTTTGTTGTTTGATTGCCTAATATTCACTAACTATTTTGGGCTAAAAAAATTCACAAATTTGAAAACGTTTTGTATAATAGTCTAGTTCAAAAATAAGTACAAGTTCAAGAACAAATGCAAGAACACGACAAATGCTTCGTTATAGATAAAACATAGATAAAAAAATAGTGAATATATTAGCGAATATCAAAAAAAGTTACATTCAACCCAATATTTAATGATTGATTTCTAGAATTTTTGGTTGGAATTTTTGCACCCAGATTACTGATAATCAATCAATTTTCTCAGTTACTCGTAGTTTTATGTCAATCTACGAACCACGATTATGATCAATAAGCTAAAACTAATATAGCAATATAATGTTTTCTCTTTGCAACGCTTATTTTAAAAATTGGCATTCACCAATAAAACTAAGCTGCATACTATCTGTCATTGGAGTAATGAGCTTTGTAACAAACTTTTTATAGTTAGCTTATACCGATTCAAACTAACCCACAATATATTGCAATTACTGGTATAGCGAACGAAAAATCGTTGCGTCACCCATTATTAACCCGGGTTCAACCCGGGTTGGGTTGGGTTGGGTCAGACCCAGGTCGGGTTTGACATGAGGTGGGTTAGACCCGGGTCGGGTTTGGCATAGGTGGGTTAGACCCGGGTCGGGTTTGACATGAGGCGGGTCAGACCCGGGTCGGGTTTGGCATGAGGCGGGTCAGACCCGGGTCGGGTTTGATATGAGGCGGGTCAGACCCGGGTCGGGGTTTGACCCAAGTGGGTCTGACCTGGGTCATGCCCAAACCCAACCCAACCTGACCCATTAAGACCCCTATAGCAGATAGTAGACCATCTACTATCTGCTATCTTCTATATAGCGATTAATAACTTATAATCGTTATCTATCGATTCAAATGTACACGATATTAATCGATTAGCTGATGTATAACGATTTATATTTAATTACGATATATATCGATTATAGATATATATCGAGTTTTATCTAGTTTATCGATATATAACATTATTTTTTTAATCGATATAAAACGATTAATTGTTATGTAACGATTAGTATCTATCTAAAAATTTCCCGATGCCTAATAATATAGAACATAAAATCAATTCAATAATATTGATAATATGCGATTTTTATCGATTTAGATAGTATGCGATTTTTATTAATTTAGATAGTAATCGATATGTAACGGTTTTTAAAAAAACGATTAAAATCAATTAACGATTTTAATCAGTTTTTTTTAATAGTATCAAATAATACTACCAATATGATTAACACATTTAATACAATCACTTATTACTCATATTTATTAAATGAGCAGTAATACTAAACATATATTTTTTTAGCAAATCGAACAAACAATTAAATTTTATTAATTACAAATAATTACAAATAGAGAATACGAAAAATATGCAATAAAAATCGCTAAATTGCTATAGCTAATTAAACCTATCAATAATCATCATCATAATAGTTATAATTGTCAGGATCAAGACCAGTGGAAAATAATGCATCCTGATCATCCTGCGAAAGAAGCATCGAACCGCTACCTTGAGACGCGGACCCGGTTTCAAGATCAGAAGCTTGATAAAGGGCTGCTATTATTATAATCAGCCTATAATTAATTTAAACATTAATATTATACAAGTTATTTAAATTTAACGAATAACAAATACTTATGAGATACTTTGCAATACAGCGTTTCATACGCTTGTCGGAACATACAACACTTTTAGATCTGGGATTCAAGATTATATCATATACTGCGAGCATGAAAGCACAGTGTTCGTCAGTTAAGACAGATGCTACAACTTCCATAAATGAAGCCCTTGCAATTCCAGTAACCCAAAACAACAGGGGAAAACGTCAAAAGTTATACAAACCACCCATGTGATCAACAGGCCACATATTTAATGTCGATAAAATCTGGACATGTATACCCGGTGTGACAAATAATGTAGATCAATTTTTTAAAGTACTATTTATATGTACATGTGATGTAAACAACTGTATCATGCACGTGACTTTTAATTTACATCACACCAGATATACGTGTCCGGTAATTTATACGTAACATAGTAAATCGGTAATAATATGATCATAATTAAATAATAATACATTAATAAAATACAACTAATAATTCGCAATTCAAAAATTATGAATCTTTATTTATTTATTTATTACAAATTCACAAAAGTTAATTTTACATATTTTAATAACTCTTCTACATCAATCACATTACCTATTATTTCATCTGCATTACCCGAATCGTCTTCATCTTCATCCTTATTTCTATCATCAAATATTCCAACATCAACTAAGTCACTAGTCATACTTACTATTAGCGCATCGACATTTTTCTTGATTTCATTTTGGAGATAACCTAAACAAATTAAACATTTAAAATGAGATTTTTGCAAACAATAATTATGATAACCATGCCCACACGCCAAAACATAGCAATTAGACAAATCGTCGGTCCTATCACAACACAATGAGTCAAATAAAAAAGAAATATTAGGTTTTTTAGAAGTAACAAAACCTCTCGGAAGGTGACGATCTGTTATTTCAAAGCCTAATGAAGGTAACTCATATGTATTGATACCATCGTCACTTGTGGATTTGACGATAGGATATATGTTGCGATTTTGATACACTTTCGCAAATATCTCCAAAAGCGATATAGAACATTTTTGATAAAGCAAATCTAACTGCTTCGGCGTATATGGGTATTTCACAGAATGTACAAAATTTTGTTGAAAGGTATTGTTATGTCGTTGCTGGAAAATGAAATGCGCCTCCTTTTGCAATTGCTCGGCCGTAACAAACTTAACAGTACGTCTTCGAATAATACTGTGGGCGACTTCAACAGGACTATCACTAAGGGAAGCAAGATAGTTAGTAATTAAATTCATTATTGGATGGCCAGTTTCCATCCAGTAAAAAACATCTGAAAAAACATTAAGGGGCACGCTTATAATTTCTTCGATTGAATCATAGGAAAAGGTCGCTCCAACAACGCATACACGCTTCCACATACGATGGCCAATCCCCACTTCGATGGTGTATGGCATAGACGTTAAGAACTAAAGGAACTAAATTGCTAAATAAATCAGTAAGATATAAAAATTCAATATTTTTACACGTAAACCCAAATTTTGAATAAACCGTATCCGCAATATTGGACCATGCCAAGCGCACAATATGGAGAATTAAATTAATTCTCCATGGACGTGGCTTCTGACCGAGTTTCTTCTTCGCCCCGAATACACTCTTATAGACGTCACTAAATAATAAATAATTTTTTTTGTAAACAAGTTCGCGAGAATTCAAAGACACATGAAGAGGCCCCAAAATAGGCAAAAATGACATAACAAACTGTGGGATACTCTCATTGTTGAGAAGAAGACGTTGTGCAATGGCTTTACAGATAAAATATTGCCCAGGCCAATCCGCGACAATAGGAACCGCATAATTAGAAAGATACATTCGCATTGGCTCATGGTCGTGTAAAATTCGAAGAGAATCGACATATTCTTCGATATTTTTCAATTCTTTTTTAACGAAGTCAACAAGAATTGAGTTACATATATGTCGATTAGTCTTTTTCTCTGCAAGCCTATCGTCGTAGCTATGTACTGTTAGTCTATCTAATACTTCTTCATCAGTACATGCTTGTTCTTTGCTCCGTATTCAATCATGATATGAAACACCAAGATTTACAATAAATCGTTCATCAAGATGTTTCATAATCAAGTGGCTATCTATGAACCTCGGATTAACTATCCCATTACATGATATTGCAGGTATTAAACACGGGTTCATTAAAATTGTTGCCATATGCGTTGCCCTAGAAGTAACTATAGTGTTGGGCTGCTGAGGGACGTGGATATTATGATAGTCGTCAACATTTAGCACAAGCACATTACTCGACTGCTGAAAAAGCGCATTATCCACATATTTTTCATGCGCTCCTGATATCTTTCTCTTACGCAGACCTACTGTCTGCGACGTTGTAGTAACGCCGAGATTCGCCATCGTATTCAAGCCTTCTTTAGTTATACCCGCCGAATCTAAATAATACGCAATATCAAACTTAAAAGAATTAACTTTGGTATTGTTTAAAGAAGCAAGTAAATAACAAATGAACACCATTATTCTTTTCATACGGTCCATTGTTTGTTCGGTACGTGTGGACGGCCTAGCTGCTAAATAAAGTTGCTCAAGAAAATACTTAAGATTAGGTTCATCTTTTACTAGTAATTCTTGCAATTCTTCAAACGTATAAATTGTATCTTCCTTTTTCACATACTCTCTTTCATAAAAAAATTTTGCTAGCAACCTAATGGCTTCAGAGAGCTCAATCATTTCATTAGACGTACCTGCCTCATTACCTGCATTTTCAGCTTGATCTATACCTTTTACTCGTTTATTACCTCGTCTCAAGGGATTTTCTACTAGATCCATGTAACATTTGTTACATAGAATAGTGCCTTCCTTCCACGTTGGCTTCTCTAGACCTCTAGACACAATTTCTTTCCATTTGTCGGCACCCAACGAATGGAATTTAACAGTTTGGGTAGCTTGGCAGCTTGAGCAATGCTTATTTTCAGACATATCTAACACTAATAAAAGTCGCAGAATTCAGAGGGATTCACTTGATATTCTTATGCGCCGAAGCGAAAACTTCAAGTTTTGTTAGAATTATAGTCCACCTTTGGTAGGGAGGATGGGCTACACAAGCCTCGTGAAAAAGTACTTTAAAATGTATAAATTACGATTGTCATAAATTGTGTAACATGTTACTATTTTTAGGTACATTTCCTCCTGTTACCCAAAACGTATTAGCAGTTTTAAGCTCAAAAAGTAAACGATGACAATCGCTTACTTCTCGACTTTCCTTCCATTTTACAATAGTGGCTGCTAAAGGATTTTTTGTAGTGCTGGCAACCGTTCTGAACCAAAAACATTCCATATTGCCGTTCTAACTTGTTGCAGCATTGAAACATGATGATTCTTTATTTTTCCAAGAAGCTATTTATTAAGACAAAGTTATAAAATAAAAGCGATTAATATAAATTATAAAAGTAATTATAATTGAAATAACTGATAATAAGTATAATAAATTATTAATGACTAATAACGTACTGCACTGCACTATTTGCTGTGGAAGCGATTTGTAAATTGGCTAGCGCTCAAACTGCACATGTAGTCAGGGAATTTTTCTTCTATATAACTTTGCAAAGTTTCCTTTAGGACGCTTTGGGTAGGGCAAACATGTTGTGGAAATAAACGTTTTGCAATGGCATTATAAATTCCATATAATTTAACAATTAGTATTCAATATAATTAAACCTCTTCAGATGACATATACTTACATCTAACACTTTGAGAGAGAGATTGTTGTCTTGTTTTTCCTGTTTTCTCTTTAGTTCATTCATTACTTCATGCATATTCTTACTGAGTTGTTTAATTAGTAGGTATATCAGATGATTTTGCTTGAATAATAGTTCGTCAACCTCACGATGGTAATTGTTGCGTCCTGTTGTTTCATATTTATTGATTTTTTTTTTTAAAAAACCAAAAAAAAAAAGGTTAATGCAATTCAAAGAAAAAAAATAGATATATATAGGAATTACTGGCACAATTACGCGTTACATTTTGATTGGCTAATCTTCGATCGTGTGATTTACCTCTATATTCAGGTGAGTGCTGCGGCGATAACAATCGATTTTAATCTTCAGGTGACTGATTACGAGAACGAGAAGGTTGGCGAGATTGTTGGTGAGGAGATTGGTGAGATTGTTGGTGAGAAGATTGGCGAGATTGTTGGTGAGGAGATTGGTAAGATTGTTGGTGAGAAGATTGGCGAGATTGTTGGTGAGGAGATTGGTAAGATTGTTGTTGAGATTGTGGTTGTGATTAATAGTGAGATTGTGGTTGAGATGATTGTTCGTGTGATTGATGGTGAGATTGTTGGCGAGTTGATGCCGAGATGGTTGTTGTTGCCGATCTTTACCACGCATTCTTGAAAAAATTTTTTGTGCACTTAAAATACCTTTAGATGAATCAGACGAATCATTATCATATGTATTTGGGTTAACAGTATTATGTGATACATTAGGAATATCCGATTTAAATCGATAAAAACCAGATAGTTATTGACAAGAAATAGCATTATTAGATGGTTGCCGAAGGTAAGCGGTATTAGATGGTTGTTGAAGGTAAGCGGTATTAGATAGTTGTTGATAGTTAACGTCAACGATAACATATAATTGTTGAGAGTTAATATTATTTGATGTTGATAGTTGTTGAAGGTAAGCAGTATTAGATGGTTGTTGATGGTCAACGTCAATGATAATATATGGTTGTTGAGAGTTAATATTATTTGATGTTTGTTGAAGGTTAACGGTATTAGATAGTTGTTGTGGGTTAACGGTATTAGATGGTTGTTGTGGATTAACGGTATTAGATGGTTGTTGAGAGTTAACGATAATATATGGTTGTTGAGGGTTGACGGTATTAAAAGGGTCAATGATATTAAGTAGTATTTCAATAGAAAGAATAGAAAGCGAACGAGCACTAGAAAAAGATAATGAGTTTCTTGGTGTTTTTTTATTATTCGAAATTTTCAAATTTTCAAAAATGCAAAATTTGTTTTTACCTTTATACTAAAAATCTGTTATATTTATAAAAATTAAAATTTAATAACGAAAATCGTAAAGTAGAGAATGACAATTTTATAAGAATACTTATCTACTACTTATCTCATTTGTTGTTTCGTCATAGTACTTTAAAATTTATCTGTTATAATATATAATTTTTCGCTGAGATTTATCGCATGATATTACATATTTTTTTACTGTATCAAACTGATAAAAACAATATTACATAATGTAAAGTTAGTTTTGCACGTATTATTGTTTTGATGAAATAAAAAATAAATTGCTTAAATTGATATAAACCGATTATATTAATTTATATCAATACAAACCAAATTCGTTTAATACTTCTTTTTCGCTATTCTTCGCTTCACTATTAACTTATTCTTTTCGCTATCCTTTTATTTTTCTTTTTTCAAAAATGCGTTAGCAGTATGAATATTGTGATCGCAGTTTACAAAATCTAACGCATTAGCACAACATATTTCAAAAAGTCATCCTTATCTTCAAAATATGACTAACCAATCAGTTCCTGATAAGCAATCAGATAATAATATTTGGGAGCTTCCAGAATATAGCCTTCATTATGATTCATCTTCAGAATATGACTCCAATAACTCTTCTATAATTGATATGGTAAATTAGTAATTCTGTAAATTCTCAAAATAGCAGGCATGGGCGTTATTTCGAATTTTGAACTGAATTACAGTAAGGGGAGTAACAAAAATCAGGTGATTTTTTAGGGGGGAGGTGTAAAAAAAGTTGAAATTATATATAAGAACCTGACTATTTATATATTAAGGACGAGGGAGGGGGGTAGGCCTCTGATAAAAAATAATCAGGTGATTAATGACACTGCCCTAAGCTTAGTTTAAAATTCGAAATAACACGCCAACTATTTCGAGCATTTACAATAAATTGTTAATAAAATTTTAAATCGTTAGTAAACAATTGTATTTAATTTAGACCGAAGTTATACCAGTATCGCCTATGCCTGGATTTGATCCTCTTTGGGAAATAGAAAGTGACTTTAATGAAGTTCCTATAACATATAATGTAAGTTGTTATAAATATTTTTTAGTTATAAAGCATTAGTTAATAATTATATATTAGAACGAAGAAATATCAGCATCACCTTATTCAGATATGGAAGCAGATTATCCTTCAACAGATTCCGAGCTTCTTTCCGTGGAAGACAAACAACCTCGAACAGAATCAATTGAAATTAATCCAGACGACTATGATGATACTTCATTTGATGATGCATTTCACGACTTGCAACATCCACAAGATGTAGAATGGCCTAATGATGCATATCGAGAATTTATGGAAATAGTCAATAGATATCAATTTTCCAATTCTGCTGGTGATGCTGTTATAAAATTCTTCAATAAATATTCAAATTTGGATGTTTCATCACTTCCCTCAACAACAAAGAGTGAAAAGGAATTTCTGGATAATTCAACTATCCCTCACATGATGCTCAAAGAAATTCCTATTTCAACATATCAAGGCGTTACGTATATATTCTACTATCGATCATTAATAAAGGCAATAAAGTCTTTATTAATGATCGATAGTATAAATCAACAATTGGTTCTTAGCTTTGAAAAAAAAAGAAATAAGAGATAGTGTTGAATGCCATATCTTCGAAGAACAGTATAGTTGTCTCTGGTAGGAACAAGAAGAATCGTCATTGTCTATTGGACAACGATTACTATCGATAATCCTCTGCTTAATGATTCTTCTTACACCCATAGCTAATAAACCTGAACTTCATTTTGTCATCTGTAATAACATAATTACCTTCATTTCTCGAATTTTAACGATTATAGCTGATATGCTTGAAGCTGATAAATTTACTAATGTTTATCAACCATTTTTTACGCAGTAACCATGTGGATCATGCTTAATATTAAGGATGACTTGAATAATATAAGCTTAACCAGTGTCTCGCCTAGAACTCCAAATAATATGAAGCAGGCAATAGAGAATGGAGAGGCACAAGATTATTCAATTCATCCTGAGCCAAATGCATTTTGGGGAATAAGGTAATAAAATTAAAGATTGTATTAAATCTAATATAGCGGACATGACAAATAAAAATGAACTAAATATATTATATTAGTTAATTCTTATTTGTCACACAAGATGACTCATCACATCTCAATGCCAAATAAAAGGTATCCATAAAGTTTGTTAGTATAGACTACTAACTGCATTTATTACCATATAAGCGTGAAATAACGCACAGGGTTGTTATTCGAATTTTGGGCAGAATTTAGGCCAAAATTTGAAATAACAACCCTGTGCGTTATTTCGCACTTATACGGTATAAACTTTTTTTTGTGATTTTAATACGCATTTCGATATATAATGATAATAAGTAAAATAATAGTAATGATACTTATAAGTGATATAAATCACAAAGTTGGAAAATTTTCTTATTATTTATGTGAATAATATATATAATTATTATTAAAAGGTATTGCTAATACTCAAGTTTTACCAAGCAGTAGACAAAGAACCATTAGAGCTCGCTCTTGTTCATTGGTACAAGGAAGATGATGAATTATAGGAATGTCTGAAATTACGATTGATTAAATATTACAGTTGTATACCTATAGAAAGTGTAGATAGAACTATACATATAGTTCCAAGATTTGGTAAAACAAACGAATATTTAGTGAACATTTTTATGTTCTAATATTTAAAGCATATATATCTAAATCGTGAGCTTTAAAAAATGGTATTTATATAAAATTATATCGATGTGTAGCGTTAGCTGGAAGGTAGATTATCTGGTACGATGTAGATCATAAGTCTTCGTAATATGTTACAAATGTAACGATAAAAAATGTAAATTTAAAAATTTGTTAAGTTCAAATTTTAAATGATTAGTAACGATTAATCATTATATATCGACTTGAATCAATTCAATAATAACCGATTGCAGATGCGTAACGATTTATATCTCTTAATCGATAATTATCGATTATTGATATCTATCGTTTTACAATTGCACTATCGATTTATATTGTTATATCTTAATCGATATATATTGTTTTTTCATTATATATCGATGTTTATCGGGTTAAAAAATTTCGTAATGCTAGGGCTGACAAAGTTGTCTGCTTCATTAGTGAGGCAGTATAACAGGTCATACCAAGATGCTCAAGAAAATAAACTGTATAGTTTCAGTCAGCTATCATCAGCAAATATTTCAGATAGATAATTATCGATATATAGCAACAAATTGATATATAACATTTAGAATATAGTGATACAATATATATATCAATATTCTGCTTATAAATCGATACTTATCAAAAATTGATATATATCAGAAATAGATAATAATTGATATGCAACTAATAATTGATTATCATCGAATCTATATTTGACAATATAAATTGATAATCGATATTAATTGTTAGAAATCGATACTTAGCATGTTAAATATATGCTTTAAATTAGAACATAAAACTATTCATTAAATATTTATTCGATTTACCAAATCTTGGAACTATATGTACAGTTCTATCTATGCTATCTATTGGTACACAACTATATTGTTTAACCAGCCTTAATCTTGGACATCCCTATAATTCACTAACCTCTTCATACTAGTGAACTTGAGCAAATTCAAGTGGATCTTTGTCTAAAACTGGGTAGAACTTAAGTATTAACAGCACCTTTTTAATAGAAAATTAATATAAAAAATTGGATGAAGCACGAATTATATCAGTGCTTTCTAATGCTGCAGAAGAAAAAATTCTAATCGAGGGTTATCGTGAATATTTGTTGCTGATTCCTCTTCAAAAAATTCGTCAAGTCCATTTAGCAGATTATGAAAACCATCGACTTGCAATGGGTCCAAGTTATTTATATTTTGCTAAATGAATTGATCCAAATCTTCTAAATTTAATGTCCACAAAGGTTTACCGAACCCCTTAGATTTTCGGTATTTTTTAGATGCTTCGCTTTGAGTTAAATTACTTCGCTTAATCTGAAGAGAAATCGATACTTAACAATAATTATTAAAAGTTAATTATAGTTATGACTTACCGTTTTTAATATTTGTTTCATATAATCTTTTTCATTTGACATGCGATATGGATTTTTAACATAACTCTTATGAAGTGTCTCATAAGTTTCTGTTGTCATGCTATTTATTAATCCATATTCTTTAATTGCAGGTACTATATGATAACACCAGAAGTGGAGTTTGGGAAGTTGAAGGCCACTTCTTGAATATTTTGAAAATATTTTAATAAAATCTTGGGCCCAATCTATAATGAATGTCTATGAAATTAATGTTAATAATTGAACAATTTAAAAACTTAAGTATTTGTTTATAACGATGTTAATAATTGAATAATTTAAAAAGCTAAATATTTGTTTATACCTGAAGCTGATTACAAGAATCGATAGTAAACAATTTCTCACGAGTAGCGATGTACATTCAAAGAAATTTATAATATATTTGATATAGCTGATAATTACTGACCCCAGGCTTTTCAAACCTATCATATAGATCATTAAGTAAAAAAATTATTATTTTCATTAAATTTTGAAATTCATTAGCTATCATGCGTGTTGTATCCAACGCATTCTTCATTATTTTAAGACCATGAAATCTAGGAATCAATGTTAATTGCTGCTCAAGGGATTGAAGCACATGATTCTCGCATTGTTCTGCCAAAAGCTGTTTTGTAAAATTTATCATATATTCAAAGAGACCAAGATCCAGGGTATGCATACGATGGCTCCATATATATTGAAATTTCTAAAAATTTGGTAATTTATAACATTTTATATTTCTTAATTAAATAATACTATATAATAATAAGTTATTAATTTATACCTTATTTTCCAAAATGCATTTTTTTCAGGGCGAATTGAATAATATTTCTCATCATTGTTATTAATTGCATTTTTCATATTATCAGGGATTCTAGGTAATATACTAGTTAGGCCAATATTATTCAAAACATCTCTTGATATTAAACACAGATAACAAGGTTTTCTTGATTTTGATGATTGATAAACGTTAGCTATCTTATTTGCTTCTTGTAAATCAGCTATTATCATTGAAATTCGTGGAATAAACGTGACTATATTATCACGAATGACAAAGTTAAGCTCCAGACCATCAGAAATGGCTTGAGTAAAATCTTTAAACATTTCTGAAAAACTTCTCTTCGTAATTTTCAGAAGTCTTCTGGGTTTTCATTATAAAATCGTTAGCCTTTAAGATTAGTAGGTATCCAATTAAAGTCTTAGAATCTGGTTTGTTTTGTTGTGAATTGGAAATGTTACCTAAAGACAAAAATATGGGATGTCCAAAAGATTTTCCTATATGGTCTAGAGACGTTGCATTAGAATAAAGGATAATTGATAGTAATTGTTGTCCAATTAATAATGTAGATTCTTCTCATTCCCACCAGTTAGAATTATATTGTTCTTCAAAGATACGAGATTCTACATTATTTTTCATTTCTTTTTTATTTTCAAATTTAAGTACCAAAGTCTTATTAATACTATCGATCATTAATAAAGACTTTATTGCCTTAATTAATGATCAATAGTAAAATGTATACTTAATACCTTCAATTGCTGTTATAGGAACTTCTTTGAATTCCAAGTAAGTGACAGTAGAATTATCCAGAAATTTCTTTCCAATCTTTGTTGCTAAAAGAAGTGGCGATATATCTAGATTAGAATATTTATTAAAGAAATTTATAATAGCATCGCCTGCAGAATTAGATAGTTGATGCTTGTTAATTATTTCTATAAATTCTCAATAAGCATCGTTAGGCCATTCTACTGTTTCAGGATGTTGTAGGTCATGATAAGCATCATCAAATGAAGCACTATTGTAATCTTCTAGGTCAATTCCAACAGATTCTATTTTGAGCAGTTCATTTTCTATAAAGAGAGACTCAGAATATGCTGAAACATTCTCTATTTCCATATTTAAATAAGGTGATTCAGAAATTTTTTCACTCTAAACAATATAAAATTGTTAAATAACGTTTATAAAATATTTATAACAATTTATTTAATATACCATAGGAGATTCAGAAAAATCTAATTCAGACACAGGTGATGCTGAGGCAATTTCATTCTAAATTTAATATATCAATTATTACTGTTTTAAATATTATTAACAAATAGTGCCCAATTTACCCTATAATCATTTGAATCATATTCTGAAGGTCTATTATTTGGAAGATCCCAAATGCTATCATCTACTTGCTTTTTAAAAGAGAATTTATTTGAACCATCTTTAGAAGGCCTATAATCCGGAAGATCCCAAATACTTTCATCTAATTGCTTATCATGAAGGGATTGATCTGTTTCACTCTTGAGATAAGGATGTTTTTGCGAAATATGTTGTGTTAAAGCAAAAGATTGTGAAAATTCTCAATTACAATACACACAACCAACACATTTTATTAAAAAGAGAAAAAGAAAAAATGAAAAATAACAAAATGAAGTAAAAGATAGTGAAAAATAATGAAAATAAAAGGAAAGCCAGGACACCGGAACCTGGACAGGATTCTGTTCTTTGGATTTAAAAAGATAAAAGGAAAAGAGATAAACAAAAGAAAAGGAGAAAAAGAATAAAGTGTAGTAGAGCAATATATAGACTGTAAAGAAACAAAAAAAAATGATATAAAAAGAAGATAAAGATATAGTAAAAATAGAAATGGGTTTCATGTGCGCACATGATTTCTTAATTGTGCACATTAATGCGCATTCATGCACATGTTAGAGCAGTGTCATTAATCACCTGATTATTTTTTATCAGAGGCCTACCCCCTCCCTCTTTCTTAATATATAAATAGTCAGGTTCTTATATATAATTTCAACTTTTTTTACTCCCTCCCCCCTAAAAAATCACCTGATTTTTGTTACTCCCCTTATTAAAAAATGCACATTCATGCGCATGTTATTATAAAATGCGCATTCATGCGCATGTTATTATAAAATGCACATTCATGCGCATGTTATAATAAAATACACATTTTTTCTATTACTAAATAGAGAGAATCATTTAGAAGACAGCTTAAGAAATTCAATCGATATAAATTGATTTTATCAATTTATATTAATTTAAGTGATTCTTCGATCAAAACAAAGCATTTAATTGTTTATATTAGAAAAATTAGTACTACATTATGTTGATATATTCTTGTTATTTAGGGTGTGAATACAGTATATTTCATAGATTAATAGTAAAATCACGTGACCAAAGGCCATGTGGTTTAACTAATTAATTTATGAATACACTGTATTTAACGATACCCATTAAAGCATATCCACTGATTTAATTTTTAGGGTCTTTTTTTGATAAACTATTAGACAAACTTCTGCTATTAAGTGACATAAAGAATAACAAATGAAACCTTCAAATAAAATAGTTTTTTTGGCTTCTATATGAGATAATAAGCAATATATATTCAAAGAACAGCTACACTAAGCTGTAAAGGAAGCACTATCATAAAGCGTTCAGGTATTTTTGGGTAGTGAAGGATCGATTTGTCATTGAATAATTGGTTGTATAATAGGTAAGGGTAAATTTGGAAGCAATTTTTAGAAAAACTACCTTTTTAATTTACTTTTAGCTAATAATTAAAAACATGTAGATATTAAAATATTCTATATATTTAATTATGGATTAAAGTAAGTTTAATAGACTGTTGTCGTAAAACATTTTGTAATAAATTTTAATAGCAAATAATCCTTGATCATAATTGGCTAATTTTGGGGTGAAACCAAATCGATGTATGTAACAGGATTATTTCATGGGCACAATGTAACAATAGGATTGGTGATATACTATTTTAATCAAAACTATAATGTATCATCATATAAAAATATATTATCCATATTTTTTATTAACAACACAGATTTTATGATATAAGCGTTTATATAATATTTAGATGCCAATGTTTAATTATATGTGCAGACTTAATAACCAAGAATGTTAAAGCGAAATTTCGAAAAGACTGATTTTAAGTTCCAAAGAACTAATCTATAGAGCGAAATTTACATTCTATTTAAAAAAATTTTATCGATTTATTTAAAAACTTAACTGGCCGATTAAGCAAAACAATCCAATTAAAATAGCGAAAAAAATACATATTTCTCATAAATTATGTAAAAAATGGCTCTATAACTTCATAGCCATAATATTTAAGAACAATTTACTTTGAACTATCATCTGGTATAAAAAAATTTTAATAATCTATTGATTAATTAATTAAATTACTAAGTATATATAGCTTTGATCTACATAGTATATAATAGTACTAATAAATACTTATTCATTAAAATTTTTAACAGTCAACTGCTAATTGTTAAGAATCTTAACAATCATAATTCAGCAATTGCAGAATTAATTGTTAAGAATCTCAATGATCATAATTCAGCAATTGCTAAATTAATCGTTAATTAATCATTAAGAATCTTATAGCACTTTGCAAAAAGATATGAACATGTGATTTTAATGATGATGATGGTTGAGAATCACAGAAATTCCAGATTGTCTGTTACTTTATATCTTCAATTGGTTACTTTATATTTCTTTGAAATCAGTTTAATTCTTAAAATCTCAAAAAATCTATAAAATCTCCAACTCTCTCATGAAAAATAATCAGCAGTGTTCACATCTTTTTGCAAAGTCCAATAATGATCGTAATTCAGCAATTGCTAAATTAATTACTATAATTTTAACGATTATACAATTGCTGAATTAATCGTTAAGAATCTTAACAATTAGTAATTGATCGTTAAGAATGTTAACGATTAGTAATTGATCGTTTAAAAATCTTAACGATTAGTAATTGATCATTAAAAATCTTAACGATTAGTAATTGATCATTAAGAATCTTAACGATTAGTAATTGATCATTAAGAATTTTAATGATTAGCGATCAGTGTCCCTTAATTTTTTGTGTAATGTATTCTACTATAAGATCTGCATGCGACATTTTACACATTTTATAAGAAAAAAAGACAAAATGCAAATTTCGTCTCTATGGTAACTCTACAACATTACAATTTATCATATATTTGTATTATAATGTTTATGACTCATTGAGTCTTTCTTTCCTTAACAATAAGCTTGAAATCCTTAACAGATTAAAAACTGAAAAAGATCTTTTACTTAAAAATGGATGACGATACCTTATTATTAGATTATTATGGAATCCAAGATATATATTTATTGTCAAAAGACGGTGCATGCTAGTGAATATTTGCAGAAATGAGGCACGCTAGTGAAATATTTGCACTTAATACTGTTATCCCTTAATTTGTTATGCAGGCATATTTGCTAGCAAAAATTTTAAATTTTTAAATTTTTTTAAATAAAACCTTAAATATCAATTTTAGCTATATACTTTCTAAGTAAAAATTATAATATTAGTTCTATTTTATCAACTTTATTATAAAATTTTTTTAAAATTATTAAAAAACTTTGGTGTAATAAAAGTTTAAAGTTTTTGTTTTGGAACTTTTACTATAGAAATTTTTCTTTAGGTTTTCTCAAATTTTATATGTTCCCGTCTATAAAAGAAATTTTCACTTCTAATACAAGTTTTAATTTTTACAAGTAAATCATATAAAGTCAAATAATGAAAGTTGTCATCCTTTATATAAACTACAATATTGTATTAGAAACTATATTTTTAAAACCAATATTTAAAGAATTCGCCAAGATATTGTAAAATAATTTTTTGGTTAAAAAATTTCTTTAAAATTTAATATTTTCAGCTTATAAGCAACATAATCTTTTTGTCTTATAATATAAATTTAAATAATTCAAAAATACAATCCATGTTATTAAATATTATAATACCAAATTTTATTTAAATATTTTAAATGATTATAAAAATAGATCAGAGGTATATTTATAGTAATTATACAGGCAAATTTGCCTGCAAAGTAGTACAAACTAAGGGATAGAAATGGAATTAGAGTTGAAAATCATAGGACAAAAATCAGCAGTGGTGGGATACGTTAGTGAAATACACAACGCTGTTTATTGTTATGATGAAAGAACTGGAATTGAAAGAATGATCATAAAGCATTAATTTATTATCAATATAATCTGTTAATGTAGGTTTTATTAAATAAGACACTAGCACTAGGAATGATTCCAGTTTACTGGGCTAGTACTGGGCTTGAGGATTTTTTTTCTATGCTTTTTTTTTTTAAAAAAAAAGTAAGATAATGTCAAATAATTTTTCTTTAACTTCGCCTATCTAACTAATTATTTAATTATTTTTTAGATACAAGTACCACATTATTTGCAGATTATATGCAAGAACAATTTAGTCAAATTTCGGTTATTATGTTTAAATTCTTTATTTAATTCTAATGGTCTCATAAGGTATGAACAGTAGTTAATTTGAAATTGAAGCTTACTTTAATTATAACTACTAAACATAATTTTCATTTACATTTCATAGTATTTGGAGTTCAACGAATAATTGTACTTCAGAATTTCCTTTCCTGCAGATTTTAAATACCATTCAAATGATTTTTATATTCTTAGTATTTATTAGTACATATCTTGTAATCTTATATACTAGCTACATATTTTGCTTATTTTTATTGTGATGGTTTTGCCAATATATCATGGCACGTTCCTTAGTCCAACCCAATTCTATATCTTGAAGTTCATGAAGAACATCATATAGTAATTGATCATTATCAGGAAAAGTAGTATGAGCAAGCAATTGAGAAAGAATTTCTTTCGCATTTTTACTTGTTGCTCTACGTATGCGTTTAGTGGGAGGTGAGTTTATTTCATTATTAATAGTTTTATTGCTACTATCATCATCAGTAATATTAATTTTTTTCTTTTCTTTTTATCATTATCGTTATTTAACAAACTTGACAACTTATACACGTTTACATTACAGCTTCTTTGGCCCTTGACAACTTTTTCTTCGGTCTTTAAAATTTCTTGATTATAGATTGAATTTAATCTTTTTATACCTTCTGCATAGCATGTTGCAATGAGAGAAAATCCTACTTCATTTATTTCTTTTGAATATTTAAAAAGTTCATGAGTTGCTGGATTAAATAGTTGAAACACGGTGGTTAGGTCATCGCAAGTTTCCATACTGCTTCCATATGGGACTGCGCATTAAGATCTTTACTAACTGCAATGATATCTCCTATGTAATCTGATAAAAGCGCTTGTATTCTATCTATTTCAGATTGAATGGATGATATATGTAGCTTGAGTTGTTCTTTTCCATTATATTTGATTTGATATTTTGTTTAACAAATTTTACTCCCAAAACTTCTAATACTTCATCAAAAGCATAATAATGACCAGGACATGTAAGGTTATTGAACATACTTGACGAAGTAATTGCTGTAACTGAGAATCTTTATAGACTTGAGCTAGAAAATGAGTTGTTGATTGTCCATAATTACTTTACCACAAACTAAAAAAAGGGTGCAAATGCTGAAAGTGAATGAAATTGCAAATCGTAATTAGCTCTTCTTATTCCTATTTTATGATTAATTACATAACCCATCCAACGAAAATATAAGAACCAAACTTTCACAATATTGTTATTTTTTTGTTCAATGTTACTTATAGTTTCATTCCGATTTTTATTTTTTAAATATTTCGTTAAAGCAATTCCTACCGTCATCCAAATCAGTTCTAAAACATGAAATGTAGCATCATAATCAACAACCTTTTCTAATTTATCTAAATATTTAGCACCAAGTTTTGCTGCTAAACTGAAAATTCTATACCCCGAAAAAAGTTTAATTAAAGTAGCACATATTGCTTTCGACGTGTGCCATTGATCTAAAATCAATCGTATTGGTTTGTCTTGTTTTGAATCACGATATAAAATTAGGCGGCGAAAGATCGCCTCATCAGATGCAATATCCAAATGCTCACCTTTTGATAACTGAGGATCTTTAAAATATAGTTTACATGAATTATAAACATTTAAATCACAATTCGGTTCTTCACCTGGTGTAAGGATAACAAAATTCGGTGCATTAACCTGACATCCCAAAGGTACATCTTTTACGAGTTCATAATATATATTACTAATATCAGAATTGTTTGGGTATAATTCTACAAGTTGATTAAAAACATTCTCATGTTTACGATATTGACTTTTTACAAAATCTGATTCACCAAATAAATTATTGCTATCATTGTAAATATAAATACTGTTATTGTTACTAATACTAATACTATTGTTATTGCTATTCGAAGCAACAGAAATAAAAGATTTAATTGGCATAGGTAAGGTAAACTGAAAAACTACCCTTAACGTAGCATG
The DNA here is from genome assembly GCA_003550325.1 of Gigaspora rosea. Classification (NCBI taxonomy): domain Eukaryota; kingdom Fungi; phylum Glomeromycota; class Glomeromycetes; order Diversisporales; family Gigasporaceae; genus Gigaspora; species Gigaspora rosea. The sequence continues at coordinate 149,512 of QKWP01000758.1, forward strand.
AGAAGTATTGCGTGATTCATTAAATATATTTCCAAATTTAAATGAACATTCCTTAAAATCAATATTGTCGATAACACATATTGTCCAAACATCTGAACTTTAAGAGTCTTAAATTTGGATTTGTTTGTACCATACTACATTTTTCTAGCCTCCATTTATACCTTTGTGTGTGAGATACTATATTCGCAGTGCATAAAATGCTATAGTGAAGTTGATAATTTGAACTTTCGTGCTAAGGAACTCATAATGTGTGTAAGCCAAATACTGTATCTGTTGCTGGAAAAGCAATAGTGAGAATTACAGAAATAAAAAATATAGATATTTTTTCCACCCGAACCTTATCAAAGGTTTTTATTTCTAAATTTCTTTTTTTTCTCTTTTTGACAACTACATCGTATTTTTTTTTTGTAACGTAGTAATTAATTCATTGAAAAAACCAGGAAGACAGTTTGGAAAAGCTGATTGATACTTATTCAATAAATTTGGCTTTTCAAGAATCTCCTTATTTTTATGACCTTTATCACAGGATTTTCAAACTGCTGTTCCTAAATTTTCTCCAAATTTTTTTGATACTTTATACGTAAGATTATAATCGCTTTCCATAATTTTTGCAAGATTTACTTGCCCAAGTTGAAATGCTGTTTTGACAAATAAAAGGCTAGGAGGATTTTGTTCATGCTTTATGGTTTTATCAAAAAAGGACAATGTCGAACTAAGATATGTTAACAGTTCATCTTTTTGATCGGAATTATTTAATTTTGCCATGTTTAAAATCCACTGTCCTATAAGTTCAAGTGCTTGCGTCGTGTCATCTTTATGTTTATCATTGCATGTAAAGAGCTTCTTCCCAATACCTTGCCTTTGAAAAAAATGTCTGCCTTGTAAGTCAAAACATTGGGTGCAAATATATCTAGGTTGATATTTATTGTCATTATTTTGATTACGTTTTTCATTGTTCTTAGTAATAAATGCTGGGCATGCTTTAAGACCCATGCAGGGCACTTGTATTTTACGCCCTACTATATTCGTAACATGTTGGTTACAACTAGTTCCACGCACAAAAAAATACTTATCTTTGTTACAAAATAAATATCGGTGACAGTATATCCAACTTTCATCAATACAGTGTAAACTTTTGTGGTTTGGATCATGAAGAACATTTTGATCAAAACTATAATGTGATCCACAAACACCCAAAGCATATAGCTTTTTATTATCATTTTTTACAGACTCTAACGCTTTACTATCAACTTCCCAAGAACCAACTAGTTGTGCTAAAGGTCGTTGAGTTTTTTGTTTGTAATTAGAACACCTTTGTACTTGATTATCAGCTATATACAAAAGGGCACATGGCGTTAATATTTCGGTTTTTTCGCAATTATCGAAAAGGTATTTTGAACCTTCTGTTGACCCTGTTGTTACTGATGCTATTTCAGAAGATTCATAATCTAGATCCTCCCACTCAATGTCATCATCGTAATTACTTTCTTTTTCATTTGCTAATAATTTTGCTCCTTCAAGAGCTGATTCATCTAACGTAAATAGATTTATTTCATTAATTTTATTAGCATTATTTATAACACTAGAATTTTCTGTAGCTGTGGCAAAACTTATACTATCATCATCAAGAATATTATAATCGCTATCAGGATCGTGTATGCTAATTTCTCTTCATTTATTCCAAAATTGCTAAACAGCAAAATATCATCGTCCGATTGCTTATCGTTATCTAGAATTGATTAATGGTAGGATACTTAACATCGCTATCATTGCTGGGTTATTTTGTTAGTGAAGATTCACATTACTATTGACTTACTTATTTTTTCCATGATATAATAATTGTTGGCGCAACAAAATTACTGGCCTAGCAGTTATCGTTATGCATTATAGTTGCTTTAATTAAGTGGAAGATCTTTTTCAGTTTTTAATTCGTTAAGGATTTTAAGCTTATTATTAAGGAAAGAAAGGCTCAATGAGTCATAAATATTATAACACAAGCATGCGATAAATTGTAACGTTGTAGAGCTACTATAGAGACAAAAATTGAATTTTGTCCTTTTTCTTATAAAATGTATAAATGCTGCATGCAGATCTTAAAGTAGAATATGTTATACAAAGAATTTGGGTCATTTCCACTGATCATTAGTAATTGATCATCAAGAATCTTAACGATTAGTAATTGATCGTTAAGAATCTTAACGATTAGTAATTGATCATTAAGAATTTTAACGATTAGAGAAGTGCTGTTTATTACGTAATTTCAAGAGTGGGTTAGCAGTCATCTATATTATATATATATATATATATTATTGGCTGCCAATTCGATTATAGGGGGAGGGGTATGACCTCTTAATAAAAATAAATCACATAATAAACAGCACTTCTCTTAGTTGATCGTTAAGAATCTTAATGATTAGTAATTTAGTAGTTGATTGTTAAGAATCTTAACGATTATAATTAGCAATTAATCGTTAAGAATCTTAACGATCATAATTTAGTAGTTGATCATTAAGAATCTTATATAATTTAGTAGTTGATTGTTAAAAATCTTAACGATTATAATTTAAGCAAAGTTTAGCAAAGCTATATATAAAAAATAATTTAACTAAGTTGTTAAATATCTAGTTGAATATTATTTTGACTATTATTTAAAATATAATGTTTATTCTTTTAAATTAAACAACTGGTTGATTATTGGTTTTAAAATTTCTTGCTGAAGATTAACAATCAATTACTAAATTATAATAGTTAAGAATCTTAATGATCTAAGAGATAGATCATTAAGAATCTTAATATCTAAGAAATATATTGTTAATAATCTAAAATTTAGTTGTTGATCGTTAAGATTCTTAATGGTAGTTGATCGTTAAGAATCTTAACGATTATAATTCTGTAGTTGATCATTAAGAATCTTAATAATTATTTAGTAGTTGATCATTAAGAATCTTAACGATTATAATTTAGTAATTAATCATTAAGAATCTTGATGATTATAATTTAGTAGTTGATTATTAAAAATTTTAACGATCTATTTTTAAGTTATTAAGATTTATTTTGGATCGTTAAGAATCTTAATAATCTATTTAGATCGTTAAGATTTTTAAATAGATATCTGGCTCTAGATCTCTAATTCCAACGGTCCAGAATAGACAGTTAAGAATCTTAATGATCTAAGAGATAGATCGTTAAGAATCTTAATAGTAGATTGTTAAGAATCTTAATAATCTAAAATTAGATTGTTAAAAATCTTAACGATCATTAACTTAAAGATCTAAAAATAGATTGTTAAGAATCTTAACGATCGTTAAGATTCTTAACGATCTATTTTTTAGCTCTTTAAGTTAATGATCTAAAATAGATCGTTAAGATTCTTAATGTTCTATTTTTAAATCATTAAGTTACGCTGTTCTAAAAATTTGGCCGAATTCGATAAGTTATTGATTCCAGTATAATTGGTATAATAAATAAAAGCTATTTTTGTATCATAATAATCATTTTACGATATCAAAACAATAATGTTGATGATTTTAAATTTTCATTCGAATGCTTGTCTAACATGTTTGGTGTGCTTAGTTTGTATGAAAATTTATGGAAAAAACTGTTCATGTCAACCAATAAACCTATGTCAAAAATGATCTAAATAGATAAAATAGATTGTTAAGAACCTTAACGTTTTTTTAATGATCTATTTTAGATCGTTAAGAATCTTAACGATCTATTTTAGATCATTAACTTAAAGATCTAAAAATAGATCATTAAGATTTTTAACGATTTATTTTTAGATCTTTAAGTTAATGATCTAAAATTGATCGGTAAGATTCTTAACGATCTATTCTTAAATCATTAAGTTACAGCTGTTCTAAAAATTTGGCCGAATTCGATAAGTTATTGATTCCAGTATAATCAGTATAAAAGCTATTTTTGTATCATAATGATCATTTTACGATGTCAAAACAGTAATGTCAACGATTTTAAATTTTCATTCAAATGCTTGTCCAATATATTTGGTATGCTTAGTTTGCATGAAAATTTATGGAAAAAACTGTTCATGTCAACCAATAAACCTATGTAAAAAAGGAATCGAATATAAACTAGGTCTTTATATCATAAGTTAATGATCTAAAATAGATCGTTAAGAATCTTAACAATCTATTTTAAATCGTTAATGATCATTTTAGATCGTTAAGAATCTTAACTCTATTTTAGATCTATTTTAGATCATTAAGATTAATAATCTAAAATAGATCGTTAAGATTCTTAACGATCTATTCTTAAATTATTAAGTTATAGCTGTTCTAAAAATTTGGCCGAATTCGATAAGTTATTGATTCTGGTATAGTGATTGGACCCGTCTAAAAAAATACAATCGATCCAATTGATAAAAAGTTTTTCTACATGTAAACTGAAGCATTTGTCCTGCCCTATAACATATTTGCTTAATCCATTTTAATCCACCAGCTTTCAGCTTTCATGTTCAATTTATTTGACAAAGTTAGTATATAAAAAGGTATTTATATAAGCTAAATCAGCGAAAACTTACGTTTGAGCAACAAAAAAAAGTAACAATTTAGCAAAAAAGAAGACAAAGCGTTATTTTATTGTTTATTAACTTAGAGTTTTAATAAGAACTAAGTATATTACAGTTTAACTACTTTTTTTTATAGTCATTTACAGAAATTATAATCAAATCTTAATGATTTTGATAATAATGATAAGTGCACTGAAATTATAATCATTAAGAATCTTAATGATTGTGCATGTCATGCATGAAAATTATGATCGTTAAGAATCTGCATTAAAATTATGATCGTTAAGAATCTTAATGATTATGAATTTTTGTCTGATTCGTAACACTATTAACATGCACAATCGTTAAGATTCTTAACGACATAATTTTCATGCACTGACTTGCATAATCGATTAATTTTTAAAAAATTGATTAATAGTTGATTATGTTTAACTAATCAACTAATCGACCAATCAATTAACTGATTCGATTAATTAATCAATTAATCGATTAATATCGATTAATCAATTAATCGATTAATCGATTAGTTGATTAGTTAAACATAATATTAATCGATTTTTTAAAAATTAATTGATTATGAATTTTTGCCTAATTTGTAACACTACTAACATGCACAATCATTAAGATTCTTAACGATCATAATTTTAATGCACTGACATCACAATCATCAATTTTCGTGCACTGACATCACAATCGTTAAGATTCTTAATGATCATAATTTTCATGCACTGACATATACAATCGTTAAGATTTTTACCGATCATAATTTTAGTGCACTGACGTCATGATCATCACAATTGTTAATTTTCGTGCACTGATGTCACAATCGTTAAGATTCTTAATGATCATAATTTTCATGCACAATTCTTAACGATCATAATTTCCGTGCACTGACGTCACAATCGTTAAGATTATTAACGATCATAATTTTCATGCACTGACATGCACTAGAGGTTGGAGCCGGTTTTATTTGTACAATTCGGATTTAATTTTTAACTTCAACTTAAACCGGTTTTAACCCAAATTTAAATAAACCCGGGTAATTCAGTTTTGCGATTTTAATAAACTCGTAAAACCGAATCAACCCGAATTTAAAAAACTGGTTTTCATGGTTGTAATAATTTAGTAGTTAGAACGTCCAAATGTCTGTGCTTAGGGTAGCTTGATACGTCATAAATCGGAATAGATTGGTCGTGCAACCAAAATTTAGCAGATCCGGGACGGAAGGGATCGAAATTGAAAATTTTGCTAATAATCCATGCTAAATAAAATTGCCAGACACTAATTTTGCTATAATAGTTAGTTATTATTATTGATAAATGCTGGCCTAAACTTTGGCCAAAATCGAATTCATGTATCTAAGGCAATCTGTTGAAAATAGTTTATGTATTCTCATTCCCATTATATGATATTAAATACCTCAGGGTAATACGAATACCAAATCTGGTATGCTCATACACAGCTAGCAGCTGTTTTTATAAATTCTTGGACAACTGATAAAAATTATTTCGGCCGAATTCGATAAGTTTGTGAATTTGGTGTTATCGGAATTTGATTTCGGCGAATTCAAAAACTTATCAAATTCGGTTTATCAGTTGTCCCAGAATTTATAAAAACAACTATAAATGCAAGATTTCGAACTCGCCATTCCAGATGGCAGTAATCCATACACTCTGCATGGCTACGTTCCTGGTATTCGATTTTTTGTTTTATTGAATTCGATAAATCCGGTTTTATTAAATTCGATTTTTTGGTTTTATTCGGTTTTATTAAATTCAATAAATCCGGTTTTATTAAATCCGAATATAAAATATTCGAATCAGGTTGAACTGGTTTTAAATTCGGATGCAACAATTCGGTTCCAACCTCTAACATGCACAATCGTTAAGATTCTTAACGATCATAATTTCTGTGCACTAACTGCACTAACATGCACAATCGTTAAGAATCTGCATTAAAATTATGATCGTTAAGAATCTTAACAATTGTGCAAGTCAGTGCGTGAAAATTATGATCGTTAAGAATCTTAACGATTGTGCATGTTAGTAGTATTACGAATCAGGCAAAAATTCATAATCGATTAATTTTTAAAAAATCGATTAATATTTTATTATGTTTAACTAATCAACTAATCGATTAATCAATTAATTGATTAATCGATTAATCGATTAATCAGTAATCAACTATTAATCGATTTTTTAAAAATAAATCGATTATGAATTTTTGCCTGATTCGTAACACTACTAACATGCACAATTGTTAAGATTCTTAACGATCATAATTTTCATGCACTGACATGCACAATCGTTAAGATTCTTAACGATCATAATTTTAGTGCACTGACATCATGATCATCACAATTGTTAATTTTTGTGCACTGACGTCACAATCGTTAATATTCTTAACGATCATAATTTTCATGCACAATCATTAAGATTCTTAACGATCATAATTTCCGTGCACTGACATCACAATCGTTAAGATTATTAACGATCATAATTTTCATGCACAATCGTTAAGATTCTTAACGATTATAATTTCTGTGCACTGACTGCACTAACATGCACAATCGTTAAGAACCTTAACGATCTATTTTAAATTATTAATGATTTATTTTAGATCGTTAAGAATCTTAACGATCGTTAAATGATCTATTTTTAAATCATTAAGAATCTTAACAATCTATTTTTAAATACATGAAAATTATGATCATTAAGAATCTTGATTGTGCATGAAAATTATGATCGTTAAGAATCTTAACGATTGTGACGTCAATGCACGAAAATTAACAATTGTGATGATCAGTGCACTAAAATTATGATCATTAAGAAGCTTAATGATTGTGCATATCAGTGTATGAAAATTATAATCGTTAAGAACCTTAACAATTGTGACGTCAGTGCACGAAAATTGATGATTGTGACGTCAGTGCATTAAAATTATGATCGTTAAGAATCTTAACGATTGTGCATGTCAGTGCATGAAAATTATGATCGTTAAGAATCTTAATAATTGTGCATGTTAGTAGTGTTACAAATCAGGCAAAAATTCATAATCGATTAATTTTTAAAAAATCGATTAATATTATGTTTAACTAATCAACTATTCGATCGATTTAATTGATTAATCGATATTAATCGATTGATTAATTAATCGATTAATTGATTGGTCGATTATTGTTTGTCTGATTCGTAATACTACTAACATGCGTAATCGTTAAGATTCTTAACGATCATAATTTTTATGCACTGACTTGCACAATCGTTAAGATTCTTAACGATCATAATTTTAATGCAAATTCTTAACGATTGTGCATGTTAGTGCAGTCAGTGCACAGAAATTATGATCGATTGTGCATGAAAATTATGATCGTTAATAATCTTAACGAATTTGACGTCAGTGCACGGAAATTATGATCGTTAAGAATTTTAACGATTGTGCATGAAAATTATAATTGTTAAGAATCTTAACGATTGTGACGTCAGTGCACGAAAATTAACTATTGTGATGATCATGACGTCAGTACACTAAAATTATAATCATTAAGAATCTTAATGATTGTCAGTCATAAAAATTATGATCGTTAAGAATCTTAACGATTGTGACGTCAGTGCATTAAAATTATGATTGTTAAGAATCTTAACGATTGAGCATGTCAGTGCATGAAAATTATGATCATTAAGAATCTTAACGATTGTGCATGTTAGTAGTGTTACAAATCAGGCAAAAATTCATAATCGATTAATTTTCAAAAAATTGATTAATATTATGTTTAACTAATCAACTAATCGATTAATCAATTAATTGATATTAATTGATATTAATCGATTAATTGATATTAATTAATCGATTAATCAGTTAATTGATTGGTCGATTATTGATTAGTTAAACATAATCAACTATTAATCGATTTTTTAAAAATTAATCGATTATGAATTTTTGCCCGTAATACTACTAACATGCACAATTATTAAGATTCTTAACGATCATAATTTTCACGCACTGACTTGCACAATCGTTAAGATTCTTAACGATTATAATTTTAATGCAGATTCTTAATGATCATAATTTTTATACATGAAAATTATGATCATTAAGAATCTTAACGATCTAAAATAAATCTTTAATGATTTAAAATAGATCATTAAGAACCTTAATGATATAGATCGTTAAGAATCTTAACAATCTATTTTAAATCATTAAGAATCTATTTTAACAGCCACACGATTTATCACGCAGATCACAGGGGTAAATTTTTTACTATGAAATTTGAGTGGTCGACCTCCATATGATCGATCCATTTTTGATAGTAAATTGACCTCTTCAAATGGGTTTCCTAAAAGGAAACCGTATTTGTGTGACAAGGTACAGTCATAAGTACTTTACAATTTTTAAGTTTAGAGCGAAAAAACAATAAAGTCAAAAAGAATCAAGCCTTTAAAGTTGGCTTTTCGTTTAAATTATATATATAAAGTATTTGAGTTTTATTTTGTTTCAAAAGCTTTTCTTTAGAGTATAAACTTATCAAATTTTTATTAAACCTTTTTAGAAACGTTGCAAGTTATAGATTTCATACTCATAAAGCAATTTCAAGCAGGGTTAAGAATTGCTTTGACGAAGATTGTTTAGAATTCAAGTTGACTATAACTGTGGCAGTTGAACCCCTACTGACGAAATATAAATCAAACTACCTAATAAAATATAAGTCGAACCGCTACTAAAATTAGCTTTAATTTAAATAGGTTGGAGGTTAGAATTAAAATCAAAACTTATTAACGGAAATAATATTTTGTATTTAATTTTATATAAAGATAATTTTGTTTAAAAATCTATTTATTTTTTTAAAATAAAATTTAACTAAAATAACTTAAATATATCGATTATTACATGTTCTCTCAACTAAATTAATCGAACAAAACTATGATATTCTTAAATAAAATTATTTCAATTAACTAGTTATTAACATCCTATATTAAAAAAAACTGCACAAGAATTTTTTAAATAAAAAATATTATATCTACGAATTTAGTTTAAATATATCAATTAATAAATAATCTTATATGCCAACTAGATTAAACCAAGCAAAATAAATTTAAATAACTTATCTTAATAAATCGAATAAGTAGACGAACTAAATAAAAAATAACATGATAGTAAGTATTAATGAACTAAATCGAATAAGTAAATGATCTAAATACATAATGGTAAGTATTAATGAACTTGAAAGCTTAAATACAGTGATCGGAAGTAAATCACCGGAAATTTTATAGGTAACACATAAGAGGCCAAATTTTACGTACGATTTTTATTTTATTATATTTTATATAATTACAAAATAATTATATAAAATAAAATAAAATATTTATATTTACATTCCTAAAAAAAAAAAACCCTGGGTTATTTAATATTTACAGTACCATCCTCGGGCTTTATATATTGTCTTTACTCGATTTGGCATACTACAGATAAGTGAACGAATATATTCAATTGATAAGTTATACCATTCCTCTTCTATAATTTTAACTAATTCTTCTAACTTTGTAGGCATGGGTTTTCTGTTACGAACTGCAGAATCAAGACGTTCCCAAAGATTTTCAATCGGGTTAAGATCAGGGCTATACGGTGCCCAATTTAATATATTAAAATTATGCGAATTCATCCACCATTCTGAATATGTAGATGTATGAATAGAAGCCAAATCTTGTTGAAAAATTAAATTTATTTCACCATGATGTTTTTCCATTAAAGAATTTGCCCAAGGAATAAAATATTTTGCAAGAATATCAACATAACTATCCGAATTCATATTACCCTTAATTCTTACTAACGGTCCAACGCCCCACCAACAAAAACAGCCCCAAAACATTACAGAACCACCACCAAACTTCATAGTCGTATTTATACAATCTTTATGATATTTTTCATTAACTCGACGCCAAGTTCTTTCACGACCATCTGCTTTGTGAAGACAAAACCTTGACTCGTCCGTAAAAACAACCATTTGCCATTCATTTACCCATTTTAAATGTTCACGGCACCATTTTTTTCGCTCCAGTGCTTTTCTTTTGTCTAAAAGAGGTTTTCGACAGGCGACACAGTTTCTCCAACCTAAATTGTGGAGGTACTTTCGAATAGTTTTGGTGGTAAGCGTCGTATCATGTTGGACGTTGAATTCGTTAGTGATGACAGCCAAGGGTTCCTTCCGATTTTTTTTTGTAATACGAACTAAAGAGCGTTTGTCACGCGCAGAGAGAGCTTCGGGGCGACCAGGGCGTTTGTTCGGATGCTCTGAGCCTGTCTCTTCATATCGCTTAACAGTGTCATACACCGTTGATTTCGGGAGATCAAAAACTTTTGCAATGTCAAGTGGTTTAACACCACACAGGTAAGCGCCGGCAATACGGCTTCGTTGTTCTAGGCTTAATTCTTGGCGGGAGGGTTTTTTTATCATCAAAAACAATTAAAATTGTGTGTTAAAAAAAAAACACAAGTGAAAAAAGACGTATGTACGTTAAAAAAAAGATTATCATACGTATATGAAATTCCCGGTAGATCTGGAAATTTCCGGTGATTTACTTCCGATCACTGT
>QKWP01000758.1:169757-227426 GCA_003550325.1 Gigaspora rosea
AGAATCTGGCCAAGCAAACCAACAAAATTCTAAATCTGGCCAAGCAAACCAACCAAATTCTGAATATGACAAAGCAAACAAATTGAAAATGTCTAGAAAACGATCCCAAAAACAGGCAAGTAATATGATATTAATTGATTATTAATTTATATTGTAGTTAGAGGTGCGAACTGAAATCCAAAAAGGAAACTACAACAATATCAATTGATCAATTATTAATTTCCTTTTTTGAATTTCAGTTTATACCTCTAGTTGTAGTTTCCTTTTTTGATTTTAGTTAATACTCTACATGTTTATAACTTTATTTAAAATTATAAAAATAATTCTTTGGCAATATTTAAATAACATTTTTGTTACTTTTTTTTTTAAAAAAAGGCTCAACCCTCTGCATCTCAATCATCCAATTCTACTCAAACTCAAGAACTAGAATCTGATGATGAACAATTACCAGAACATGCAAGTATTTATATTTGGATAGCTGCATTTTTAAATAAAGTTCGTTAAAATAATTAATTTTTGATTTTAATTTAGAACCCTCTTCAAAAAACAAAAAAAAACAAAAAAAACAGTATAAAATTTCTGGATTAATTCGCAAATTAATCACAGATACTTCTAATAATAATGAATGGGAGCCTGTGGAAGTTATAGAAGCTGAAGGACCTACAGAATCTATTGGTAAATATCTAGCAGATTTATATAAAGCAGCAAGTGATGCTTAAGCTAATACTGCAAAAGTTATACAATATGAGGTTAAAAGTTGGTATAACTATGCAAATAAATTCGAAAATAGAGTTAAGGAGTTAATAAAAACAGGGGTAAGAGAAAAATTAGCAAGAACAGCTATATATGAGGAGATAGAACCATTTCTATTAGTATCCTCAAAAATAAATTTGCGTCAAAAAACGCATAAGGCACGCAATATTCTGTACTTATTTAGCAATATAGGTGTTGATAAAATTCAACGAATTAGAACTTATAGTGCTGATAATATTGCAAGCTATGATGCAGATGAATTAGAATTAATCATAGATTATGTAAAAAATATTGTTAATTAAATTTTTTTGTAATTTTGTATATTAATAACCAAATGCATCTATTACTATTGAAAACTTCTAAATATACATATACAGTGGCATTTATAAATAGTGCAATAATATATAGTTATTGGGTGCATAGCAGCCAATAACTGCAGTTATTCATCAAAAATTTTGATAAATAATGTTCTTATTCATCAGAAATTTTGTAAGTACCAGAATAAATGATCCATTACGAAATTTTTTTAACTAGATAATCATCAATATATAACAAAAAACGTTATATATATCGATTAAGTTATAATAATTTAATTGCATATTTTTCATATTCTTTATTTGTAATTATTTGTAATTAATAAAATTTAATTGCTTGTCGATTTGCCAAAAATGTATATTTAGTATTACTACTCATTTAATAAATATGAGCAATAAGTTTGTTGTAATAATCATATTAAAGTGTATTGTGTGATCGTATTGGTAGTATTATTTGATACGATTAAAAAAAAACGATTAAAATCTTTATTATTAATAAATAATCGATTTTAATCGTTTTTTTAAAAAACTATTACATATCGATTACTATCTAAATAGATAAAAATCGATTACTATCTAAATAGATAAAAATCGATTATTATCCTAAATCGATAAAAATCTATAGAGGATTGTAATTGATATATATCTATCTAAATAGATAAAATTGATTATATATCGATTACTATCTAAATAGATAAAAATCGATTACTATCTAAATAGATAAAAATCGATTATTATCCTAAATTGATAAAAATCTAAGGTGGGATTATAATCGATACATATCTATCTAAATAGATAAATCGATTATATATCGATTACTATCTAAATAGATAAAAATCGATTATTATCTAAATAGATAAAAATCGATTATTATCCTAAATCAATAAAAATCTATAGAGGGATTGTAATCGATATATATCTACCTAAATAGATAAAATTCGATTACTATCTAAATAGATAAAATCGATTATTATTCTAAATCAATAAAAATCTATAGAGGAATTGTAATCAATAAATATTTTAGCTATTACATATTGATATGAATTTTGGTAATATCAGACATTCCGTGCTGCGCAGCGGGTATTACCGTGTTATGCCGATCTGCATGAAACTTTTTTTACTATAAATATAAGCTTTCTACTTTTTTAAAACTCTTTCCAATTAGCTTAATTCATAATCCGTGAGTAAGGGAAAGGATTTGATTAGTGATCAGTGGGGTGCATATTATAATCAAAACAATTAATACTAATAATCTGGAGCCATTTTTTAATTTTCTCGATTTCTGCAAAGCTAACATCTTTTGTGTTTCTATGAAAATTATAAAGGCGATTTTTCTCTTTCTAAAAGTGGTGAATTCATCAAAATTGACCCAATGGGCCATGAGATATTATCATTTTATCTTCACGATCATATGAAATTTCTTTGCAGATCTGTAAAGAAATTTCATATAATCGTGAAGATAAAATGATAATATCTCATGGCCCATTGGGTCAATTTTGATAAATTCACCACTTTTAGGAAGAGATAAATCGCCTTTATAATTTTTATAGAAACACAAAAGATGTTAGCTTTGCAGAAATCGAGAAAATTAAAAAATGGCTCCAGATTATGGGTATTAATTGTTTTGATTATAATATGCACCCACCGATCACTAATCAAATCCTTTCCCTTACTCACGGATTACGAATTAAAATGTTTAAATATTAAGGAATGGACCCACCATATCCAGGTTACCTGGGTTACCCGTGGATAGGCCATGTAACTGGGTAAAAAGATCACATTACCTATGTAAAACAGGTAACTGATCAAATATAAAATAATTGCCAATAAAATTTCTGAAATGATAAAATTGTTCTTAGGTAATTGAATATTTTATCATAGAGCATATGTTCGTATCTATTTGCATTTATTTTTGCTACCATTATTGTTGAATTGACCAATAATGTGATTTTTAAAATAAATCCCGATTTCATTTTAACAATTGAATTTAAATCTGCACTAGCTTGAATTCTCGTTACTTTTTAAAAACTTGCAATCCAGGAACGTAGTCATGCTTGCATAACGAAGTGTATGGTTAACCGCCATATAGAACAGTGTCGACAAAATCTTGCATTTGATTGGTGTATGATTTTATATGTTAATAGTTATGTTAAGATAGCATGTACTTACATTTTAATATTATATAATGAAACGAAATTAGATGAGAATTTTCCATTGAATTTATGTCAATCATATGTTTTATCTATAGCAGAGCATTTGTTATGTCTTGTACTTGTTCTTGCACTTGCACTTATTCTTGTACTTGAGACCATTATACAAACTGTTTTCATATTCTCAAACTTTTTTAGCCCAAAATAGTTTGTAAATATTAGGCAATCAAACAACAAAAGTAAATTTGGAAAATTCATGTTTACAATTTTGTGTTGTTTAAACGCATTAATTAGACATTAAAAAATGATATAATAATTACTCGACACATGATAATAGTCATAATTATCTTACGTATTTCTGTTAGTTTTCCTACATTTAGGTCACATTTTTCGGATGCAACCAATCAAAAATGTTAAAGTGAACAGATCTAGAATTGAAGTATATAGATAGATTAGAATGTTTATTATACTTATTTTAATTTAATTTTTCTATATAAAATTTTGATGGGATAAAATGCACATGATTCAGAAATATGTGCATTAATGCGTATGCATGAAACCCATCTCTACTGTGTACATATTTTCTTCTTCAACACTTTATTGATTCGTAAAAGTATAACTTCTGGCTCGTGAAATTCGTTATAATCAGTGTTGACAACTTTTGTGGCCAAACAATTTTTGAGGGCCGGCTAGATGGCCAACTGGCCAACGGCAAATGGCCAATGGCCAAATTTTGGTCAAAGCTAATCATATTGCAAGTTTGACTATATAAATGTTTGACCATTTCGGCCAAATAATTTTTTGCCTATTTTGGCCATTTGGCTGTGGCCATTGGCCACGGCCAGTGGCTGGCCGAATAGCCAAGTGACAATACTGGTTATAATGTATGTCTAAATATACTAAAACAATTCTGATCTTGAATTTCAAGCAAATAACTTAGGTTTGTTATGTCAAAAATTTTACGAGTTTATTTGGCAGGCGAAAGATCCAAAGGATCACAGGTCATTTTTCTTGATAATTAAAAAAAGCAACTGGCTTTGAATTTAATGTGCTAACCTGGACCATGCATTAAATTCAAAGCCAGATGCGCTGTTATTGGATGCTAAATATTCAGTAACAGATTTATTTTTCTTTTTCTTTATCCCTTAGATTGTAACACAGGCAAATTTGCATGCGTATTTTAAAATTTTTAATAAAATTTTAAATATTGATTTTAGCCATATCTTTTCTAAGTAAAAAATATTCTTTAAGTTTTGTTTTAGTAACTTTGTTATAAAATTTTTTTAAAATCATTAGAAAACTTTAATATAATAAATGTTTAAAGTTCTTGTATTGGCATTTTTACTATTAAAATTTTTCTTTAGATTTTTTCAAATTTTATATGTTCCCGTCTATAAAAAAAATCTTTACTTCTAATACAAGTCTTAATTTTTACAAGTAAATCATTAAAGTTGCAATAATGAAAGTTGTCATCCTTTATATAAACTACAATATTGTCTTAAGAACTATAGTTCTAAAACTAAAACTAAATAAGATCGCAGAAAAATTGTAATAAAATTTTTTAAAAAAATTTTTTCTTAAAATTATCTATTTTCAGCTTATATGTAACTATAATTTATTTTCTTATAATATAAAAACTAATTTTGCAAAAAAGTAATCTTTATTTTCAAATATAATTGTACAAAGTTTTATTTAATTATTTTAGAATTTTAAAAAAGTAAATCAGAGCTAAAAAAGTGCAAAAACGCAGGCAAATTTGCCTGTGTTCTTCTACAATCTAAGGGATAGCAAATAAATCACTTGAGCTTAATCATGTCGATTACTGGACACAAAAGCGAAAGTTCTGTTAGAATTTATTCACATCCTTCTGTATAGCAAATGAAAGAAAGTAACTTAAATTTAAATTTTGATAATTTTTTAATTAGTTTTAATAATTGTTACATTAGTTAAATATTTATTTTTAGACTAGCCCAAGCATACAATCTATTGAACTGAATAGCCAAGATAATGATGATCTGGTAATATACAATTTTTTTTTTAGCATTATATAAATACTAATTTAATATTTATTCTTAGATTGATTTAAATGTACAAACTTTTGAACTAAGTGATAAAGATATTAATTTTCAGGTAATGTAAATAATAAGTTTTTATTATTTTTTTTTATATTAATTTTCTTAAGCATGCATTTTTTTTTAGATGAATCCTGATTTTCAAACCCGTGTACCATTATCAGCTCTTCAAATCAACACTACTACTCAAACGCACCCTGGTATTTATGGTCCTGGAAATCCTCAAACCCATCATGATATTTACGGTCCTGGAAATTCTCATCCTAATGCATTCAAAAAAAAATCCAACGATTGGGAGCATCAACTCTTGAAAAGAAAAAAGAAAAATTCACAAATTACTATTAATTATTATATTATAGCTAGTACTGTAATTTTTAAATAAATTTATATTGTATAATATGTATATTTAATGTAATCAGTATTTATAAGATATATTTAAATTTGTTTAATAAAGTTTAAATTCCAATATTATTGGAATTTATTAATAAAAAATAATATATTATTTATAATTTAGTTAAAAATCTTGATGATTATAATTTAGCAGTTGATCGTTAAAAACCTTAATGATTATAATTCAGTAGTTGATCATTAAGAATTTTAATGATTATAATTCAGCAGTTCGATCATTAAGAAACTTAATGGTCTAAGAGATAGATTGTTAAGAATTTTAACAATCTAAATTAGATTGTTAAAAATTTTAATGATCTTAACAATCTAAATTAGGTTGTTAAAAATCTTAACGATCTATTTTAGACCTGTTAATATTCTTCTTAATATCTACAGTATTTTGGATATTAAGAATCTAATAGTCTAAATAGATCATTAAGATTCTTAACGATCTATCTCTTAGATCATTAAGAATCTTACCTATTTTAGACCATTAAGAATCTTAACAATCTATTTTAAATCATTAATGATTTAAAAAATAGATCGTTAAGAATCTTAATGATCTATTTTAGATCATTAACTTAATGATTTAAAAATAGATCGTTAAGATTCTTAACAATTAATGATCTAAAATAGATAGTTAAGATTCTTAACGATTAATGATCTAAAATAGATTGTTAAGATTCTTAACGATCTATTTTTAAATCATTAAGTTATAGATCGTTAAGAATCTTAACAATCTATTTTAAATTGTTAATCGTTATAATTCAGAAGTTGATCATTAAGAATCTTAATGAATGATAATTCAACATTTGATCATTAAAAATCTTAACGATTATAATTCAGCAGTTGTCCATTAAGAATTTTAATTATTGATTAATGTTTGATAATTCAACAGTTGACCATTAAAGAATCTTAAAAATCTTTAATAAAGCTCAGTTCTAACTAGATTCATTGAACTGCTTTACATCTCTATAATTTGTATGCCAATGCATATTATTGGATACTTCATTGTTAGGAATATAGCAATTGTACACATAAGTGCACAGAATTTTTATCGGATATGATCTTTAAAAAAATTAGTAAATGTACATATAAGTGCATAGAAATTTAAACGATATCTAAAAAATATTAGCTGTAATAATCATAATAATTGTGGTGATTGAGACACGTCAATACACGAATATAATATTGTGTACAATGGTGCATGGATTCCAACTTTTCGTGTAGTAATGATTTTGGATAATCAATTTTTGTGTACAGTAATCACAAAACCTGTATTTTCACATATAATACTGTATTTGTTCGTGCATTTCTGTGTACTGATTTTTTATAGGGCATTAAAGTTATTTTTTTAGTCTTTTTAAAATTTAATTATTTATTGCTTGTGATGTAGTGATTAGAATAAAATTATTCTGGTACCATTCAACTCGTCTTATTGAGACGAATCGAATAGTACCAAAATCATTCAATTCTGATCAATAGATCACGAGATATCATATATGCGCCATAATAATAATTTGTTAATTTTTTTGGGCTTTGATTTTGGTATCATTTGATTCGTCTTGATGTGACAAATTGAATGATAACAAAAATGTTCAATTCTGATCATTAGATTACGTGATAATAGCTGTAAAGTTACCTGTGCCATAATACTATATTTTTTTGGTTATTTGATTTGCTTTTGGATTTTTTTTCCTTCCCAAATTATTTTATAATCACCGTGTTTCTTGGCATAAACAATGAATTATTTGAATATAAGAATTAATGCCCTTAAACGCTGCTCTTAAATCTGTGAAACCTTGCTTTTGCCAAATTTGCTAAAATTTGCCCTTTTTTATATTTGTTTATTTGCACACAGCCTATTTAGGCAAAAAATGGCCAAAATAGTTAATCTAATGTATCATAAAATTCAAAGCGTTTTGTATAGTATACTCTCTTTCTCTTGGTCATACTCTTGCACTTGCACTTGCACTTGCACTTGCTCTTGTTCTTGCTCTTTAGCAGCAAGCGAAAAAAAATTTTGAATAATTAAAAATGCTAAATGCATTAGTGAATAGTAAGAAAAATTTTGTCCTCATGTAAATTTAAATTATAGATTTCTAGATTTTCCTTTTTTTTGAAATTTTCCCTTGGATTTTTTGCCGCCTAGATTAATTGATAATCTGCAAAATTTTCTTTGCGCTTAAGAAGTGAAATATATTACGTTATTACCTCATGGTTCAAATTGTATTATTACAGTATTAAATTAATTTTTTTTTATGATTTTTATGATTTTTATGAAAAGTCTTTGTGCCACCCAGGTTGGTATACCACCTTGTTCAAATTAAATAGTAATTTGATGACGCACTCACCATAGGGTTGGGTCAGTCAGTCAATTTAGTATTTAATTTGGATAGGGTGGCAGTGAATTATTTACCACCCTGGGTGGTGCCAAGACGACTCCGATTTTTATAAATATCTTTTTTTTTATGTTGATCTTACCTTTAAATGTTACACTATATTTATTATTATGCATTGCGTGGCTGTTACATACTTCTTAAAGCGTAATATAGCAGGAACATCATCTGTAAAACCTTATATATGATTGGACAATATGCCAAACGCAGTAAAACGTGAATAGTGCTATATTTCGTGAATAGTACTATATTTATCTATTGTATGAGAATTGTTTAACCAAACGTTGCTTTATCAGGTTTTTGTCTCGATTAAAGTGCATGACAATTACTATAAAAAAATTTTTTTTTTTAATTATTGTCTTTCGGAGTTGCATTAACTAAATTATGAAACATACATGGGTTATTTACAGTAGATAGTTAGAATGTCAATTGAAAAAATTCTAATATCTAGATAATTTAAAACTTGATAATTAATTGAACTATATTTTGATGCAGCCACCTCAAAGTTCACTAACAATCGATATCACTATCATAGTTGTCGCAACATATAATTGATTGATTAATTGATTGATTGGATGCTGTGGCAGTAACAATGACTATTAGTGAATTTTGTGACTTGATTTTATCTGTATACAAAATCTTGAATCTTATTGGATAGCATATTAAATTGATCATAGAATTGCAATAACATCACATATATAATTGTATACTGGGTATTTGTTTATTAATGTCATATGAAAGCGTTTTTTGTGTAATTCATTTTGATAAACTTGTAGCTGTACGCAAAAAACAATGTTTTTTATTAGATGTTAATGCATTAGGGTGATTATTCACAATTGGTGAGACTCAATAGATGCTTGCACATGATATTCGTAATAAATGTAAAAAACAATTTTGCCTAACCAATTTGTTTCTGGCATATTCCTGATTAGTTATCTTTTTTTTCTGTCAACTGACAAAAAAAAAGATCTGCAACAGACCACCAGGGTGAGTATTAAGTTTAATTCTTTTTACTTTAATGATAGTTTTCAAGAGAATGAATGTATAATTAAGCGGAATCATTTATTCATTCAATAAATACCAGGGTAAGTAAAAGTTTAATTTTGTTCACTTTAATGATTGTTTTTTAGGAAAATGTATGATTAACTATCATTAATAAATTACCAGAATGGATATGAAGTTTAATTCTGTTTGTTTTAACGACTGTGTTTCAGAACAATGTATGAATAACCTAATAATTTAATCATTCAATAAAATTACCAGAGTGTGTATTATATTTATTTCAGTTCACTTTAACAATTATGTTTTAAGAGAAACATCTAATTATTCAATAAATCATCAGGGTGAGTATTAAATTTATTTTTGTTTCATTTTGATGATTGTGTTTCAAGACGATGTTTGATTGACCATAATCTATTTAATCGTTCAATAAATTACCAGAGTGAGTATGGAATTTTCAAGAGAATGTATGATTAACTGTAATTATTTAATCATTTAATAAATTACTAGAATGAGTATTAAGTTTAATTCTGTTACCTTTAACAATTGTGTTTCAGGACAATGTATTAACCGTAATCATTTAATAAATTACTAGTAAGTATAAAGTTTAATTCGCCTCACTTTAAGAATCGTTTTTCAAAGACAATGTATAATTAATGGTAATCATTTTTCATTAAATAAAATTATCAGCATAAATATTAAGTTTAATTTTGTTCACTTTAATGATTTTGTTTCAAAACAATGTATGATTACTGTAATCGTTTAGTTATTCAATAAATTATTAGGCTGAGTATTAAATTTTAATTTTGTTCATTTTAACATTTTGTTTCAAAAAAATGTATGATTTCATGCTATGATTCTTAATCAGATTTTGCCTACATATATAAATAAACTTCATTACTTATATAATTTGAGAATAGCTAGTACCTGACCTGTAACTCTGCCACAGGAACTTTGTATAAAACTTTAAAATCTTAATTTATCACTCGATCACCCAGCGCACTGGTGAAACAACTATGAAAAACACTATAGGGATCCACAGTTGATTCCTAGAATCGCTAAACTATCCCTATGTCTTTCGATATCTGACCTGTATAGTCGGGCTATCGAAGTGCCTACTTTTGATATCCGGGTTTCCACCCGGCCTATCAAAGTCCTATCTTCACAATCTCTGTCTTTCAATATCTGACCTATAGTCAGGCTATCGAAATACCAACTTTGATATCCAGTTGTCCACCCGGGCTATAAATTGCACATACACCACCCAAATACCCAACACACTAAACTCTACCCCATGGTGGGTGTCGAGCTCGCAACAAAGACAAAAGAGGGAGAACATCTTCCTAATCTTCCCTCCTTATATAGCATTCCTATAACTTCATAACATCATTACCTAATCGATACAATACCTCATACTACCAAATCGCTACCCAACCACTATCTATATTTATCCAACAATACATCATACTTACTAGCCGCTTTCACCCACTCCAGTCAACACTCACCACCTGATATCTCATACTTATGTAATCATGGGTGTAAGTGATCTTGTGACAAATAGATGCCTCATGACTGCGTCACGACATCTCATTATAGCTGATTTGAAATTAGTGGACACGTGATAAATTTTGTGATAATCATTATTATTTTAGTAATAAAAGTACACTTTTCGATAATATAATTTTCAGCTAGTACAATACAAAACATACCGCAACAATTTATCACTGAAAATTATATTATCGAAAAACTATCAAAATTTGGATGATCATCACAAAATTCATCACATGTCCCACTAATCTGTAAATTCTCATTATATAATATTCATAGATATGCTGAGTTAGTNATCATTAAGTTATAGATCGTTAAAAATCTTAACAATAGATCACGAGATATCATATATGCGCCATAATAATAATTTGTTAATTTTTTTGGGCTTTGATTTTGGTATCATTTGATTCGTCTTGATGTGACAAATTGAATGATAACAAAAATGTTCAATTCTGATCATTAGATTACGTGATAATAGCTGTAAAGTTACCTGTGCCATAATACTATATTTTTTTGGTTATTTGATTTGCTTTTGGATTTTTTTTCCTTCCCAAATTATTTTATAATCACCGTGTTTCTTGGCATAAACAATGAATTATTTGAATATAAGAATTAATGCCCTTAAACGCTGCTCTTAAATCTGTGAAACCTTGCTTTTGCCAAATTTGCTAAAATTTGCCCTTTTTTATATTTGTTTATTTGCACACAGCCTATTTAGGCAAAAAATGGCCAAAATAGTTAATCTAATGTATCATAAAATTCAAAGCGTTTTGTATAGTATACTCTCTTTCTCTTGGTCATACTCTTGCACTTGCACTTGCACTTGCACTTGCTCTTGTTCTTGCTCTTTAGCAGCAAGCGAAAAAAAATTTTGAATAATTAAAAATGCTAAATGCATTAGTGAATAGTAAGAAAAATTTTGTCCTCATGTAAATTTAAATTATAGATTTCTAGATTTTCCTTTTTTTTGAAATTTTCCCTTGGATTTTTTGCCGCCTAGATTAATTGATAATCTGCAAAATTTTCTTTGCGCTTAAGAAGTGAAATATATTACGTTATTACCTCATGGTTCAAATTGTATTATTACAGTATTAAATTAATTTTTTTTTATGATTTTTATGATTTTTATGAAAAGTCTTTGTGCCACCCAGGTTGGTATACCACCTTGTTCAAATTAAATAGTAATTTGATGACGCACTCACCATAGGGTTGGGTCAGTCAGTCAATTTAGTATTTAATTTGGATAGGGTGGCAGTGAATTATTTACCACCCTGGGTGGTGCCAAGACGACTCCGATTTTTATAAATATCTTTTTTTTTATGTTGATCTTACCTTTAAATGTTACACTATATTTATTATTATGCATTGCGTGGCTGTTACATACTTCTTAAAGCGTAATATAGCAGGAACATCATCTGTAAAACCTTATATATGATTGGACAATATGCCAAACGCAGTAAAACGTGAATAGTGCTATATTTCGTGAATAGTACTATATTTATCTATTGTATGAGAATTGTTTAACCAAACGTTGCTTTATCAGGTTTTTGTCTCGATTAAAGTGCATGACAATTACTATAAAAAAATTTTTTTTTTTAATTATTGTCTTTCGGAGTTGCATTAACTAAATTATGAAACATACATGGGTTATTTACAGTAGATAGTTAGAATGTCAATTGAAAAAATTCTAATATCTAGATAATTTAAAACTTGATAATTAATTGAACTATATTTTGATGCAGCCACCTCAAAGTTCACTAACAATCGATATCACTATCATAGTTGTCGCAACATATAATTGATTGATTAATTGATTGATTGGATGCTGTGGCAGTAACAATGACTATTAGTGAATTTTGTGACTTGATTTTATCTGTATACAAAATCTTGAATCTTATTGGATAGCATATTAAATTGATCATAGAATTGCAATAACATCACATATATAATTGTATACTGGGTATTTGTTTATTAATGTCATATGAAAGCGTTTTTTGTGTAATTCATTTTGATAAACTTGTAGCTGTACGCAAAAAACAATGTTTTTTATTAGATGTTAATGCATTAGGGTGATTATTCACAATTGGTGAGACTCAATAGATGCTTGCACATGATATTCGTAATAAATGTAAAAAACAATTTTGCCTAACCAATTTGTTTCTGGCATATTCCTGATTAGTTATCTTTTTTTTCTGTCAACTGACAAAAAAAAAGATCTGCAACAGACCACCAGGGTGAGTATTAAGTTTAATTCTTTTTACTTTAATGATAGTTTTCAAGAGAATGAATGTATAATTAAGCGGAATCATTTATTCATTCAATAAATACCAGGGTAAGTAAAAGTTTAATTTTGTTCACTTTAATGATTGTTTTTTAGGAAAATGTATGATTAACTATCATTAATAAATTACCAGAATGGATATGAAGTTTAATTCTGTTTGTTTTAACGACTGTGTTTCAGAACAATGTATGAATAACCTAATAATTTAATCATTCAATAAAATTACCAGAGTGTGTATTATATTTATTTCAGTTCACTTTAACAATTATGTTTTAAGAGAAACATCTAATTATTCAATAAATCATCAGGGTGAGTATTAAATTTATTTTTGTTTCATTTTGATGATTGTGTTTCAAGACGATGTTTGATTGACCATAATCTATTTAATCGTTCAATAAATTACCAGAGTGAGTATGGAATTTTCAAGAGAATGTATGATTAACTGTAATTATTTAATCATTTAATAAATTACTAGAATGAGTATTAAGTTTAATTCTGTTACCTTTAACAATTGTGTTTCAGGACAATGTATTAACCGTAATCATTTAATAAATTACTAGTAAGTATAAAGTTTAATTCGCCTCACTTTAAGAATCGTTTTTCAAAGACAATGTATAATTAATGGTAATCATTTTTCATTAAATAAAATTATCAGCATAAATATTAAGTTTAATTTTGTTCACTTTAATGATTTTGTTTCAAAACAATGTATGATTACTGTAATCGTTTAGTTATTCAATAAATTATTAGGCTGAGTATTAAATTTTAATTTTGTTCATTTTAACATTTTGTTTCAAAAAAATGTATGATTTCATGCTATGATTCTTAATCAGATTTTGCCTACATATATAAATAAACTTCATTACTTATATAATTTGAGAATAGCTAGTACCTGACCTGTAACTCTGCCACAGGAACTTTGTATAAAACTTTAAAATCTTAATTTATCACTCGATCACCCAGCGCACTGGTGAAACAACTATGAAAAACACTATAGGGATCCACAGTTGATTCCTAGAATCGCTAAACTATCCCTATGTCTTTCGATATCTGACCTGTATAGTCGGGCTATCGAAGTGCCTACTTTTGATATCCGGGTTTCCACCCGGCCTATCAAAGTCCTATCTTCACAATCTCTGTCTTTCAATATCTGACCTATAGTCAGGCTATCGAAATACCAACTTTGATATCCAGTTGTCCACCCGGGCTATAAATTGCACATACACCACCCAAATACCCAACACACTAAACTCTACCCCATGGTGGGTGTCGAGCTCGCAACAAAGACAAAAGAGGGAGAACATCTTCCTAATCTTCCCTCCTTATATAGCATTCCTATAACTTCATAACATCATTACCTAATCGATACAATACCTCATACTACCAAATCGCTACCCAACCACTATCTATATTTATCCAACAATACATCATACTTACTAGCCGCTTTCACCCACTCCAGTCAACACTCACCACCTGATATCTCATACTTATGTAATCATGGGTGTAAGTGATCTTGTGACAAATAGATGCCTCATGACTGCGTCACGACATCTCATTATAGCTGATTTGAAATTAGTGGACACGTGATAAATTTTGTGATAATCATTATTATTTTAGTAATAAAAGTACACTTTTCGATAATATAATTTTCAGCTAGTACAATACAAAACATACCGCAACAATTTATCACTGAAAATTATATTATCGAAAAACTATCAAAATTTGGATGATCATCACAAAATTCATCACATGTCCCACTAATCTGTAAATTCTCATTATATAATATTCATAGATATGCTGAGTTAGTTTGCATTAAATCATCACAAAAAAATTCTGTTATTTAATATATTATTTTATTAACTACATACAGTATATAGTTAAGGTTGAGTACATTTGTAACTACATGATAATTTTATTTTGTTTTGATCGATTCCTTTACAATGTCATTTTTTGCAAGTACAGAATTTTGTATTAGTATTTACCAATATGACATATTTCTTCACAATTATATTTTCTTATATTAATTGTTAGTAAATTTGAATTGTGAAGACATTCATGATTATAACTTACTCATTGATATATTAGTCTTAACATTTTGATTATGGGTCATATAACCAATCAAAAGCATTAAAGCACAATAACTTGATTATTTTGCTATATTAGTTTTAACACACTGATCACCTTTTTGACATAACCATCATTTTATTGGTTGCTAGATAAATATAAAACTATGAATCACTGCGAAAATTAGTAAATTATCAGATAATCTGGGCGGCAAAATATTCCGACCAAAATTTCTAGAAATCAAACATCTAAATATTTGGCTGAATGTAATTTTTTGATATTTCTAATATATTCATTATTTTTTTATTAATCTTATGTTTTATCTATTGCAGAGCTTTTATTGTATTTTTGCACTTGTTCTTGCACTTGTTCTTGCACTTATTCTTGCACTTATTCTTGAATGTTAGACCAATATAGTCTATATTAGTTTTAGCATACTGATCACCTTTTTGACATAACCATCATTTTATTGGTTGCTAAATAGACCTAAAACTACAAATCACTGCGAAAATTAGTAAATTATCAGATAAACTGGGCGGCAAAATATTCTGACCAAAATTTCTAGAAATCAAACATCTAAATATTTGGCTGAATGTAATTTTTTGATATTTCTAATATATTCACTATTGTTTTATTAATCTTAAGTTTTATCTATCGCAGAGTTTTTATCGTGTTTTTGCACTTGTTCTTGCACTTGCACTTATTCTTGCGATTATTCTTGAACGTGAGACCAAAATAGTTTATAAATATTAGGCACTCAAACAACAAAAGTAAATTAGCAAATTCATATTTCACGATTTTTGTGTTGTTTAAGAGTGTTAAAAATAAGGGGTTAAAAAATGATAATAATTACTCGACTATAACAATCGTCATAATCATTTTATGTATTTCTGTTAGTTTTCCCACATTTAGGTCACATTTTTTGGATACAACCAATCAAAAATGTTAAAGCGAACAAACCCAGAATTGAAGTATATAGATAAATTAGAATGTTAATTTTTCTATATAAAATTTTGATGGGATAACATGCGGAAACATGCGCATGAAACCCATCTCTACTTATTACCCTTTTTGCCTTACTGTATACTTTCTATACCAATCCTCACCATAATAACTATATTAGTTACAATCTACAACAAATACTATCTCTCAACAATATTATAATAATACATCTACACCCCAATCATTATTTACATACCACTATCTACTTACCTTTTACCCACTTATAACTCACTGCATTTGCGCGTTGCATTTCTTGTTAATTGTACATATTTATATTTCTGAATCATTAATAAATAATTGGTTATTGCTACATATTATATATAAATAAATAAAAAAAGCAATACGATTTCAATTACTACACATTATAACTTTAAAATTTTATAGTTACATATGCATGTGCTAATACTCAAATTAGGCAGTTTGGCTATTGTTTTTTGACTCGTAAATCTGTTATGTTGTATAAACCCCCATCCCCTGTATATATTTATGGATGCCTTCTTAATTAGAGATTGGGAATTGGTTTAGTCGACTATTAGTTTAGTTGACTAATTAGTTAATTAAACATATTTTAATTTTGACAACATTTATAGTTTAAAATATTTGGAATCATGTGTTGGAAGTGGCCAATAACAATAGGTGAGACCGTCCCAAATTTGGGAATGATTATCCAAGTGCCCAATTGTTTTTATAACCAGTTTTTTTACCGTATAGACCTGAAATAACGCTTATGGGCATTATTTCAAAATTCGGGCCCCCTTAAAATAGCATATATTACCTCAAATTAACGCTCATGCATGCCACCAAATTAACGTGCACCCTGCTCCTACCAATAAAAACTTTTTTCTTTTAATAAACACTTTTACCAGTACCGATACCAAATATATTCGTAACCTCCATAAATGCTCCCTTGTTTTTCTTATTGTCACATTGTTGCACTTATAGAGACAAACTATCATTAAATTGTGCAATTAATAAAAATAAATGAAAGCACTGCATTTCGCTCTTTTCGGCATAACTTTATTCTTATTACTAAATAATAAATATTTTTAATTAATCAATGACATGTTATTTATTGATTCACATGTCAATTTCGAATTGAAAAAATCAATAAATGGCGCACAATATTTATTGCAGTTTGCATAATTCGATTAATTTTTTTGTTAAAATGATTGTGATTGCGATCGCGATTGCTAAAGCCAGCCAATTTATCATGAGTGTCAAGCTCATGTTTATGATAAATTAGCCAGTTTTTAGCAATTGAGATCGCAATTACAATCATATAATCATAAAAAAAATTAATTATACGATAAATTTATTTTACGGTATGAAAGGCGAATTCTACTATCACCAATAATTTTATATCGATATATAATGTAATACATGATACAGTAAGCAAAGAATTTTTTCATTAAAGCCAAGTCCTATTCAAGTTGGTCAACAAAATCAAGGTTTGTGATAACTTCGGAAAAGAGTGTGATTTTTTTTAAAAAATAAAGTAAAAAATATTACAGTAATTTTTTTTTTAAAAAAAAAATAGTAAAAAAAAAAAATATTAATTTTTTAAAAAAAAATTCGAGTATTTATATTTGACATAAGAATATCAAAAAACATAACCGGTTTATACATGAAAAATGCTACAAGTTTATTTCATATATGTTATATTAGCTAATTGAGGCTAAGTTCGGGTTTCACTATGCAAGATATACATGCGCGTTATTTCGAAATTATTTAGGCTCTGAAAATCATCTCTTATTTCGAAATAATGCACATGGGTGTACTCGAAATAACGCGCAGGTAGGCATTATTTCGGGTCTATACAGTATACGTTTTACAATACTTTTCATATATTTTATGAATAAAACAAATTAAGAGACGGGTGATAATAAATAATTTCTAAATTTAATAAAAACTAAATAGAAATATTAATTTTATTAGTGTTAACTTTAAATATATCAAAAAAATTTTATAGTTGCTATTTAGTTGTTAATAATAGAATTTGAATTAATTTTAATGATAACATTTATGAGTTTTTTATTAACTATATTTTAATAATGTTTATTTATTAAATTTATTTGTACAGAATAATACTTGATTCCGGAGCAACGCAGCGGGGTCATATGTTAGTAATAACTTAAAAAATATCATACTGGTCTAACTTATATGAAAATCATGTGATTTTAATGTAGACTAGTGAAATAACCAAGAAGAAAAAGCTCGAGTTGTTGCATAGTACCTATAGAATAAGTTTTTTTTAATTTTTAAATCTCACAATATTCAGTGTATTATTACACGTGTTATTACACGTGTAATAAAAGTAAATTGTCATTATATTTGACATTACCAAAACAGCAAATAAGATAAGTATACTTTCATCCTTTTTTCATCATATAACGATTGACATATTAAATCTTATTACTTAAATTCTTAGATATAATAAATTGTCATTACATGTAAGTTGACTAAATCAACAAATAGATAAGTATACTTTTTTTTCTTTTACGATATAACAATTAACATCATCATATTTTAATTTCTATTATATAATGTTACTTAGATATAAATATAACCAACTTGACATTTAAAAAGGTAATATAACTTTGGAATTTTGAAAATGGATAACAACGCTTCAAACAATTCATCTAACAACAATTTACTACCCAATAATATCGTTCGTTCTCATGAACCATCTCATAATACTTACGATAGTGATTCAGATTCATCAATCAGAACTACTCAAGAAATCTTTATAAGAATGAGTAGTAAAAGAGGACAAACACAATCAAAACAAGCTGCACAACCATCATCTTCTCATAATGAATCTCGTACTCGTCATGCATCATGTTCTATCAAACATCATAATGAATCTCGTAATGAACCTCGTATCTGTCGCACATCACGTTCAATTGAACGTGGTAGATCTTTTCACTAGACAGAAGAAGATCACGATCACCATCACGTGGTCAAGGATCTTCCAATTAGAATCAACAACGTAAAAGTTATAGTATATAAGCATCCTTTTTCGGATTATTTTTTTTAAATGTCGATCTTTTTCCTTTTGTTTTTTTTTTAAACTTTTTTTTTTAAATTTCGTTTACATATATATAAAGTGCAAGACGAACCCAACAACCGACACCAAATCGATAACTACCGCCGCCAAGTAGACGAGTTGTTATTTAAACAAAACAGGCAGCTCTACCTCTTAGTCTGTAAGCTGGGTGATGACATCTGGGAAATTAAGAATGAGTTAAAGCATTTAAGGAGGACCCTAAGAAGGATCTTTCCGCGAAGGTTTTGGACGTAAGAAAATATTATATACATTAGTCTTGGAAGGTATACATAATACATATTAAAAAAAATTTCTTTTTTTTTAGGATGTGTATACAAACGTCATTAAACGTCTTTTTCCAAATCATGTTTATCCTAGTCAACGTGAACTAAAGGAAACTATGAAGGAATACATGAACAAAAACTTCCCTGAATTTGTCAGAAATATTGGTGAAGTTGAGTTTACCAACAGGTTTCACAATACATGGTGCGCCCAGGTATAAATTTTTTATTTTTATATATGTATTTACTTGTTACTGCTTCGTTTTTTTTTATATATTTGTATTAATCATTTTTATTTGTTTGAATATGTTAACTGATACTAATTATTTTAACTATCTTTATAATATATTAGTTGCTGCTAAAGATGAAAAACTACCATAGAGCAGCATCTCAGAATGTTCGTAGTTCAATTTGGATAGTGTTTGGTTGCGAAAAGCTGCCCATTGAAAAATAATGCTACCGCAACTGGGATAGTAAAGTGGAAGGAAAGTGAGCAAGTCGCTCAATATTTTCGTACTCTTTTTGAATATAATGATAATGGCATTCTTTGGATTACTATTATCGCAAGATCCGCATTCAGCATCGCTGCTATACCTATTCTAACAAACTACCACTGCGCATTCACACTTGCAGTGTATGACATTATATTGAATCCACGGTCCCGAACTATTGTATGTACAGAAAAATGAATGAAGTATCATATAAAACAATATTTGGTAAGTATTTGTAATATTTCGTTTATTATCATTTGGAACATTTTTTCGAAATTCCTAACAAATATTATGATTAACATTTACTGCATTCTAATAAACTGATTTTGAGAATAATGGTCCTTATTATGGGTCTGCTGAATCAATTATG
Source organism: Gigaspora rosea (assembly GCA_003550325.1). NCBI lineage: Eukaryota > Fungi > Glomeromycota > Glomeromycetes > Diversisporales > Gigasporaceae > Gigaspora > Gigaspora rosea. Next base: position 189,915 of record QKWP01000758.1, read on the forward strand.
AATAATGAACTTTCGGTACAATCGCATAATACTGAACAATCAAGAGAAGTTTTGCCTGAAATGGGGCTCTCCTGAAATAATTCAGATATGTTTTCACAAGAAGAAAATGATAACTTATTTGGAGTCAATGAATAGTGGTATTAATTTTTTTTTAGCAATAGTTTTTTTTTTCTTTCAATATTTTTTTTACTTTCGATTAATGTTGTTTGACATTAATGTAATAAATAAGTAATAGATATTTAATAGATTGCCATAAATATCATGCATAATCACGGGGCAATCATTTATCATGTATCAGTGCGGCGCAGCCGCACTGATGCATGATGATTGCTCCCGTGATGACGCATGATATCGAGGCTGATATTAAATATCTGTTTTATTCCCTGGATCCTAACGTCCGTGATTTTCCCACTGATATTTTCTCTTTTCAACTTACTTTCTTAAAAATGCCAACCCAACGGCAAAAAAAGAAAATTTTCATAAGATCCTTGTCTTATTGAGCAACAAATATGCGAATATGTTGCGCAAATGACAAAGAAAAGTGGTGGTGAATACAGGCCACAACAATTAAGCAGGCAATTGATGGAATTAATAGATATCTTAGTAAAAATGGAGCAATTTGTGGATTTAATTTATATGACAAATATCAATTCCCGAATTTGCATGATATTTTATATGGTAAAATGAAAGATTTACAAGAAAAAGGGTTGAGGAAAAGAAGAGTCAATGGCATTAACTATTCAACAAGTAAAAGAGATTTTAGATGATGAATTCTTGAATCACAAAACACCTCAAGGTTTACTGTATAGAGTTTTCTTTTATAATGTGACAATTTTTGTGTGTAAAGTGGAGAACATTATACACTTCAGATTAATCAGTTTCAAATTCAATCAGATAGTAGTATTTTATTTTATCAATACCATAGTAAGAATAATTAACGAGGAATTCAAGGAGGTGATGCACAACAAATTCACCTACCATTTGATCCACTTGTACTTTTAGTCCTGTCAGTGATCTTGTGAATTATATTTCCAAACGTCCTTCTGATGCTCCTAGCAATTTTTATTTGCATCCAAATCCGAATTGGCGAGATACTAGCATTTGGTATACCAAAACTTATTGTGGCATAAACAGGGTCAGAAATTTTATGAAAGATATCAAGAAAAAATAAAGATAAAACTTCCAGAAGGAATTTTAACAAACCATTCTGGAAGAAAAACCGCCACTCAAATTCTTCAAGATGCCGATATATCAGAAGATGCCATTATGAATGTCATGGGTCATAAAAGTGTACAGGGGGTACGTGCATATAAGCATATTAACGAACATCAACAAATTAATACGATGCAAACTTTGGTTAGTACAATTGAAACGTTGAGGAATTCAAACAAGATAAATCAAGTTTCATCTGCTGAATTTAATGGATCTCATGGTAACATTAATGTTAATACCAATACTATCTCTACGCAAAATATAAACATGATACAAGGAGAATTTCAGAATCAGCGTTCTATTTTTAATAATTGTCATTTTACGAATGTTACATTTCATTTTTAATACGGTACTGGTAGTGATTCTTTTTTTCATAAACAGTTCATTTGAAATAATTATGTAAGAAATTTCATTGGGCGGAATTATTTTATTGGGCAGAATTATTATCAGGTAAAATTGTAGAAATTAACAATTCTTAATAATATGGTATAGAAATATCAAGGCTAATTACTGATATAATAATGTAGTATTTTATGTTGTTAAAAAAAACAATAAATAAAATTTGCTTTAAAATACTGATTGCATATAAAACAATTTTAAAAGTAAACATTTAATTAAAAATTTATGAGAACTGCATAATATGATGAGGGGCAATTGAATAATTTTTGATATTTTCACGGATAATCAGTTGTATGAAAATATCAGTGTGTAGTATCACAAACGACCATTAGGAGACATGGGATAAATAAACATTAATAAATGCATTATAATAGCTTTTAAATAAATAAAATTTGATTGCTTTTACTTTCGATTAATGTTGTTTGACAAAAATGTAATAAATAAATAAACAATAATAAATGCATTATAATAGCTTTTAAATAAATAAAATTTGATTGCTTTTTAGTTTTAAAATAAAGAGATACTATTGACTAATTGTTATATCGATTACAAATTAACTCGCTATATATTGATTATTAACCAGTAGAGATATATATCGATTACTATTTAATCTGATAAATATCAATTACTATCTAATTTGATAAATATCAATTACTATTTAATATGATAAATATCGATTGCTATTTAATCTGATAAATATCGATTACTGATAAATATCGATTACTATCTAATCTGATAAATATCGATTACTATCTAATTTGATAAGTATCGATTACAATCACTATCGATAGAAATCGGCAGGGGTATTTGGTAGCAATAGTTATCCTTCCCAGTTAGTAATCGATATATATTCATAATGGATATATATCGATTATAATCACTATCGATAGAAATCGGCAGGGGTATTTAGTATCGATATATATCTTACCGGTTAGTAATCAATATATATCTATATATAAAATTTGCCGATAGAAGTTACAATCCAACCCAAAATTTCACCAAGTTGGCTTGGTGGTGCCACGAGTTCATGTAGTATCATGTGTTTCAGACTTAGGTCTCACATTATCAAATCAAGGTTCTGGCACAGCTTTTTTCATAGCCACAAATTCTCGAAATAATGGCTGCCCAATTAAGTTCATTGTATGCTGTTCTGGGTTCTTGTGACTCCTGAAGGTCTTCCACAGTGTTTCAGTTTCCTAACCAGCTGGCTTTTATTATTTCACCTTTAGGAGAAATTGAATCAGCAACTTTGCGATTTGTATCCTCGGAGCATAACCGCTATGCTATTGACCTGGAGGATAGGCTTTGCAATTATATTTAATTCTACTTATAATATAATTAATATAAGAATAAATCTAAGTAGTGCCCCTGTATATTTTGTGCCCCTAAGATACTAATAATTAATTCTACCTAGAGTTAAAATTAGGATTAAAGTTAGAATTAGAGTTAGAGTTAGGATCAAAATTAATCAGAATTGCGAGATGATCATTTTTTGTTAGAAGTGCAACAGAGGTTACTCTAGTAAAATTTTGAAATATCAAAATAGGAGGCACAAAGTGCATAGGGCACTATCTAGTCCTGTTCGTAATATAATAATAACATTGTCTCTTTATATTAAATAAAAATATTTATAGTAATAAGTATATCTACAAAATAAAATACAACCTACTTCATTTAAATCTATACAACCTTCCAAATTACAGTAACCATTTTTTCTAAAAAGGATATAGTATATTTCAAGCCATTGGCAATATTTTAATATCAATTTTAGTTTCTAGTATTGGAAGTTTATACAATTCAGTTTTAGAATTTTTATCAAATACAATCTTAAATTGACTAATTTTTATATATTAATCTATAAAAAGTTTTATAAAAAGAGCATAGTATTCTTTTTAAGATATTTTAGCTATTTAGTTAAATACTAATATTATAGTCTTTAGAAAATATTAGTGAATATATTACTACTGCACATCTAATTGTTTGTTTGTACCTGTTGAATAATCTGTTCAGCTATATAGTCAATCCAATGTCAATCCCCATACAATCACCAATTTGGTCACATATGTACCTTTTTTAAAAAAGTGCTTATAAAAAGGTTGTGCTTTTATAGAGATATTTTTTTATATATTTAATAGTATATTGGTTTTAATAAAAATGTGATATAGTATTATGATGTGATTGTAAAGGAGGTAATTGTATAGGGGTTGACTGTATTTGATTCTTGTATTTGCTATCAAAGAGAACTATAAAAATTTTTTACATAATAATTATTAAAAATGTAAAGAAAATCTAAAAAAAATATATTAAATTGGATAATTAGTATTAGACCAGAAAAAATATTACTCAAAAATGCTAATATTAATTTGTTATAATATTAGCACTAATATTAATAAAAGATAGTCCAATTACAAAATATTACTTTCTTGTATGCTATCCAATTTCTACTATAAAATATAATAAGATAAAAATCCAATACCAATAGGCAGTATCTGAAATTGGATTGCAAAAGTTGCAGACTGCAACAAATTTTAAATTTTGCAAGTAAAACTTGATATGCAAGTGTGGAATCTGCAGATAAATTTTGTAAGTATTCTGCATATAATTTTAAATTATCCATGTCCAAAAGTAAACTATTTAATTAGGGATGCATCAGTCTGGTCCCTAAGAGGACCATTAATAGTCTGGTCCAGTCTGGTTCTTTGGTCCCATAATGGTCCTTAAATGATTACATCAATCTTAATGCATAAGATTTTATTGGCCAAAATGATATAATTATTTACTGTCAGATATAAACAAACATCATATAATTTACATTATACATGATCAAGAAATTTGATTGGGTAATACAAAATATCACAGTTATGTTTACAAGGACCAGTTCAAGGACCAGTCCTTTAATAGTCCCATAGTCCTTATCAGTCCTGGTCTGGGACTGGTTCTGAACTGGTCTTTTTCAGGACTGATGCATCCTTATATTTAATTTACTTGTAGGTTTTATACAGTGTTTAAAATTCAAAAAAAATTTACTTGCCAAATTAACAATTTTGTGTAACAAAAGTAATTTTAAGTAATTTTATTATGAAAATTTACATGCACAGAAACATTTTTTCTTGTACATTAAAGAATTTGCATGCACTGTGCATGCATGTGCAAGCCAATTTTAAACTCTGGTTTTATACTGGATTATTATATGCAGTTTAGTAGTAATTTTTTATCCTTCAATAATTTATACAAATTTGGATCAATTACAATTAATTAAAAATACAAACTTGAATAATTGCACTTGATTATAATTAAAATTTTAAATAAATTTCTATATTAATAAATTTATCCAACTATAATATATTAAAATTTTAGCTAATTTGGATCAATAGTTCTTGAGAAATCATTTGTAAATAATAGTTAATTTTTTTTAAAAAAAATTAACTATCATTAACTAGTGATCTCTCAAAAATTATCAATCTAAATTGACTAAAACTTTAATATATTATAGATTAATAAATATATTATTTGTAGTAAAAATTTATGCTAGTTGTCAAGAAAATATTTACAAAAGTTTGAAAAATCTGATAAATTATATAAAAATCATTAGTAATCGAAAGTAATTGTTATACAGTATGGGACAGCTAAAGATATCCACATTTAATTAGTTGGTTTAAAAATTGTTATAACTTAACAAAAAATTGTTAAATCAAATAACCCTCTTTCAAATAGATAATTTATAACCAAACTACATTTCTAAAAGAGGATTATTCTTTATTTTTATTTTAACAGTGTTATAACAGTTTAAAATTTGTCTATTTTATATATAAATCAAATATTTGGCACTGATTTATATAAATAGACCAATAAAAACTAGTTATTTTTGTATTACATTTATTTTAAATTTGGCACATATTAGTAAAAAGTAGATACTTTATAGTATTCTTATCCAAATTTGGCACCTTTTTTATAAGGGGGCATCTATAAATAATGTTATGTACTCCACATAGTAGCACTTAACCCTCCTCAACTATATAAAAATTTTTTAAAATCTTTATGTTTATATATAAAATATTATGAAAACTTGAATATCTTGTGATAAGTAAACTGATTTAGATAATTTAGGTACTATTTGATTCATTTCAGTAAGACGAATTCAATGATACCAAAATTATGTCATTTGGATCACTGGATTAAAAGATATTCATGAAAACTATTGATTATATAGTAATTTTATAAGACAATATATAACCAATAGTATTTGGCCAATAACTTTTGATCCAGTGATCCAAATAAAATAAAATTGGCGCCATTCCACTCTTCTCAACAAGACAAATCGAATTGTACCAAAATCATTCAATCTGAACCACTGAATTAGTTTTTAGACAAGTTTTTCTAAAAAAATTACATTATATTTTTTGACCCTCCTACTTATCAGGAAAAATGTTATTTTTTATCTGACTCTCTTTTTTATTTATAGATGCTCCCTAATAAAATAAAAAGTTAATATCTTTAGCTGTCCCATACTGTATATCAATAATTTTTATTCATTTGGTATATCCTATGGTGTGCACAGGATATTTTTTGTATATTTTATCAATTACTTTCTAATTATCCAATAATTCAATTTTTAATTACTCTATATTTAAAATACTTATTTTTTGGTAATTTTATTGGAAGCTTTATTTTTGCAAAACTAAGTATTTATTAATTTACAGTTAATAATAAAAACAGTTAATTTTATGAAATCTAACTAATTTTTTCAAATTTATTTATAGATCATAACTTTGTAGAAAGAAGTTGAATAATAATATTATTATTAACTACAGATAAAGGTTTTCAACATTTTTCATAAAAGTCAATACAGAGAATCAAATAATAAGAAGGTTTAAAGGTTATCAAAAAAGAATAAGGGTAAGTTTGAGTATGAGGCTTTAATTTTAAAAACTTTGAAGTCCTAACTTAATTTGAATTTTGTTCTTGAGTCAAAATTTGAATTGCTATAGAAACTTCTGTTGCTTGTGCCATAGAAATTCCTATTACTTGTACTATAGAAACTTTAATTGCCTGCATTGTAAAAGTTTAAATTACTTGTGCCTAGGAATTTCTGTTGCTTGTGCAATATAAACTTCAATTACTTGTGCTATATAAATTTGAGTTGTAAGACTTGGGTTATTTGTGATTCAGAAAGTTCAATTTCATAATCTTTAACAGTTGTATATTTTAAAATTGTAATAAGTTAATAAAAAGCATTAAATCTAAAGTGTTTTAAAACATAGTATACAAATATCTAAATACATATTGATCTTGAATAAAAGTGAAAAACAAAAAATAAATAAAAGAAAATTTGTATGTAAAAGTAAAAAAATAAACAATATAAAGTTAAATGATTAGAAAGTAATTGATTAATATATACAAAAAATAACAGTGCTTATGTCAAATATTATAGATAAAAAATATTATTAGTTAAGTTATAATAAAAACTAATTATTTCTAGGTTACTATATAATTCATGTGGCTTCACTACTTGATTTATAGTAACTTAGTGATAAAATCAGTTATCATCTGCATTCTAACCAATAACAAGTACATATTATTATTGATATATTTATATAGCTGTTAATTGATATATATTGAAAATGTTCAATTAATATATATCAATTAATTGCTATATATTGATAGATATTTGTTTAAAAATTTTGCTGCTGTATTTGTTTAATTTGATGTTGTTAATATGAATTTTAGGTATGTTAAGTATAAAACAATATTAGAAGCAGTATTGACTAACAATAAAATAATTTATAATAAGAAAGGTCATATAATTAAAAATAAATAAGATTTGTACATTACTTAAAATAAGATTAACAAATTTCAATTCTGAAATCCCTTAATATTATCTCATTATTCTGTAAATAGATTTTTTATTTGTGCAACTATTTTTTATTTGCAATAATATTATATATTTTAGTTGCAGTAAAAATAATTATTTTTAAAACTTGCAAATAAAATTATTTAATTAGTTCAATGCACAATAAAAAAATTGAATTACAGACACTGCCAATAGGATAATATTATCTAGTAGGTTAATGAATTATATTGCTTTCAGATCTTTGGACAATACAAATTTATGAAGAATTTGTAAATAAACTCAAGACCAACTCTGTGATGCTAATTATAAAAGTAAATTACTTTTATAAAGTTTTGGCATTTTGCCAAAACCTTAATTTCTATAAAATAGATTATTAAAAATAAATAATTAAATAAAAACAGTTTTATAACTGTTTAAGAATATATGCAAAGGTCCAATTATCAGAACAATATACATAATTTGGTTTAATATTTTAGAAGAATCTTTTGATTTAATACAACTAGTAATAGCATGCCATATATTAAGCTGTTTAGAACAGTCTATGGATGCTACTAATATTTGATTTCTATATAAATCTTTATTTTAGAAATATCTATCAAGCATTTATGCCTTTATATAATTATTAGTTGATTTAAGAAATTCTTTTAAATTAACTAGCTTAATATTTCTATACTTTGATTAGTGTAATATTGTTCAATTCTATTATTATAGTTGTGAATTAAACAACATTCAACTAACTCTTTATAGATTTCTAGTTCAAACACCAAATATTAAAAGCCTGAGCCTGCTTATGCCATGTATAACTAAACTATAAATAAAAAAGAAATAAATATAAGCATTCTATAATTAATAATCTTTTCATGATTATTAGGATTGTAAAATAGAAAAGATGCTACTTCCAGCAGGGCTTTCAAAAGTATTGTAACAAAATAATGTCTTAATATCATAAGCAGTATTGTCACAGGACAGCTTTGTGCAGTAGTCTAAACAATTTTGAACAATTTTGAACAATTAAATAAAGTAAAATTATTTAATATTTTATTAAAATAACCTATTTTAATTTTAACTAGATGTGTTTAGCATCTAAAAAATATATAATTATATATTTTTTGGACAAATTTATTAATTATTAAAACCTAGACAAACTTTGAACAATCTTGGACATTTTGGATACAGGCAAGGTCAAAAAAGGCTTTGGATAGTACTAATTATAGAAATCCATTATATACAGCAGCAGTATTCATCAATATTGTAAAAATTATCTATATTAAGAACAACTAAGCTTTTACACTATTATAAAAAATTAAAAATTAATTATAGTAAAAACTTGTAAAAATTACTATATAATTACATAATCAAATAAAAAAATTTTTTCTGTTGCTTCATATTCTTCAAAGCTGAGCTTTTTGTTTTGCAACAGTTATATGCCTTACTGTCTCTATTGCTAATAATAAAGTTCTAAATACATTGAATAAGAATCTAACTTTCAGTTTGATTCTATTAATAAACCTATTATTAAGCCCTGCTAAAAAATAACAAAATAAAGCTAATCTTTTTTTTTCATTAGTTATATTATTCCTATTTTGTGGGTTAGTTCCAGCCACCAACTGATTAAAGAACCTTTTAATAACAGTTCAACCACCTCAAGTAATTTTTGAATTCTTCTAGATCTAAAATGGATTTTTCTTTATATACTCATTATTTTGTATACAATACCTTACTATTAGTTTGATCTTCTTACTAAGAGGTGTTAATTCTAAAAAAAAATAGAAAATTTATTATATAAGAAAATTTATAACAAAATTTATTTATTTACCAAGCTTTGCTTTACCAAGTTCTGCACATACTTTTATTATATGTAGTTTCCAATTCTTAAAATTAAGCAACAGAATAAATAAAATCATCATGCAAAACATATAACCTACCTTTAAATTGCTTTAAATTTTCTTTTAAGGCCCTCTTTTTGCCTGTAAATAATTTGATATATTAATAAATTCAGAATCTTTATTAGTTTTGTACAAGCAGTGTTTCATATCTTTGTTCACAGTAGTAAATCAAAAAAATTTAAATGAGCTGTTCTGGAGCTTTCTTTAACTTCACTCCTTCTTTACTTTTTCTTGCTATAGATTTATATAAATTGTGCTTGGGATGAGAACAAGTGTTAGCTAATTGATTTCTTGGATTTACTATCAACCAATTATAGTGATTTCAGCATAATTCTTTGCTCTAAGTTCAGAAGTTGCTTTGAACTTAGTATTGTAACTCAATCTGAAACAAGAGTTATGCCAAAATTTTCATAATTACAGATGAAATTATCATTTAGACCCTCTAAACCACTGTACTGAGCCTTCCTTTTTCCTTTTTTTTTTTTTAGTTGAAAGAGGAGTTTCTTCATCGTAGGGTTTTGGTATGGCCAATTTATTCTATTTCTGCTTTAATCAATTGCTGTTATAACAAACTGAAAAAACTCTTCTTAGTTAACTTCAGAATTATTTCACAATTATTGAATTATTCTGGTAGCTTATAGTATCTGTGCCCATTTTTTGTACTGCGAAACGTTACACAAATATATGAAACATATTGTGTGACATTTTGATCATCCACCAATCAGATTTTAAGTTCGCTACGCAAATCCTCAAAATCATACCCTACATAGTTACATTATTTATAATTACCTAATTTTTAAAACTAAAGTCTACTTCTATTATAGTCACACACAAATAGTCACAATTTGTTGATGCTATGTGCCAATCATTTACAATTATTGTAATTTTAATCACACGTTACTCTATGTTTCTCTCACTTTAGTCACATAAATTTCTACCGACTATAGCGGGAGTGGATTTTAGCTTATATACAATATAAAATTTAATCTCTAAATAAGTACAATTATTTATAAACACGGAATTTTATAAAATCAAATATGTGTTACGGTATAGAGAGATTTGACTTTAATTTAATTTTTAATATAAATAGATTAGATATAATTTTAGCAGCCAAACTTATTTATTAATTACTAACGGGTTAAATAATATAACTATATAATTAAAATAAAAATTTTTAACCAATTTGGTCAGGAAATTATCATAAAGTCTTTGTGAAAAAAAATGTATATATTAGAAAGTGTTTGTTATCGATTGATAAACAAACAAATTAGAAAATGATCATTGGTATTCAAATTAGGTGGGTTACATAGATGCAACTCTTTGTTTAATAACTTTATCAATTTTTATAATGCTTGACCCTACTTCATCATCTCAATATGCCTAAAATAGTAGAATAAAAAAAAAAAGAATTAATATGCATAATAATAAAATAAAAAATTAAAAGCATGCGAATTAGTATTTAGTCATGCAAGTGGATCACTTTTATGAGAAAAAGAACGAATGGGTTTAATCCAAGACTAAAATTATGTGCATTAAATGCAGCTTATCATTTTGGTTCATATTACAATATTATATAAATACAACTATAAATTTTGATGAAACCCAAATACATATTTGCATATTATATGCCAAATAATTTATTTAAATTTTTAAGTATCATCATCTCTTTTTATTATTTAAAAATTGCATCTTAACGGATGCTATAGTCAGTATTTTTTTGAAGATAATTTCTATTTATTCTATTTATTTATGTAGTTTAAAGTACTTTTTCAAAAATAAAAAAAAAAAACAATAAAGAAAAAAGAAGGGTATTGAAAGTTATGAGAATTATCAAAAATAATTAAAATTCCTTTCTTATTTAGAAAAGTTAGCACAAAAAAAAATAACTTCTCGAATGGGGTACTATTATGCTAACTTCTCTAAATAAGAAAGAAATTTTTTGTAGAGGGGTCTAAAGGTCTGGAACCGGTTTGAAAAATTCGAGTTTATCACGTAAATTTTGGGATATTCTAGATTTATCAAAATTTTAATTTGATAAATTTGAGATAAAGTAAACTTGAATTTGATGTGATAAACTCGAGTTTTTAAAACCGGTTCCAACTGTTCAATAACTAATAAACTTTCAATAGTACTTCTTTTTTATTTATTGTCTTTAGTTTATTTTTTTGAAAAACTGTATAAATAATGGAGAATTAAAAAATTAAAGAGATACTATTTGCAAATTATACGACAGTCAGTGACGTGTGATAGCCTCTACTTTTTACATCACCCATTTGCTATTGAAGCGAAGTAATAATACACTCGCTTTTCTCATGATATTTCGTTAATATCGTTTCTGGGAATATGATTTTTGCAACCGAACGACTAAGTTACCTTGCTGTATCAAATGCAGGAAGTCATGATATCATTAAAAATAATGAAATTTTAAAAAGGATGACCTAATTTTGGTAATAATTTTAACTTTTGTTGACTTATTTAATTTAATAACAAAAAAAGAAATTCGGAAATTTGATTTGTAAGCAATTATCATTACTAATTATAAAAAATACTGTAATAAGTATTGTAACGTTAACACACGAATCAGCAATAAGGATTAAGAACACGTGAAACAAATGTAGCAAAAAATCCCATAATTTCAAAAAAGTATAAATATTCAACATATCAAAATTTTAAATCTTCATACTTACCTGCCAGGATACAACCATGATCAACAAGGTGGTTGTATAGGCGGTGGCTATTGGCATTGCACTATAGCTGGCGGCTGCTGTCTTGAACATCCTACGGGGTGTCTCAACTGGATAATTTTTGTCTGCTGGGGTGGTTCGTGGTTCGCCGCGAATTGCCCCTAATTTACTTATTATTAGCGGGTTGGGTTGGGATCAGGGTTTTTTGTTCAAAGAATTTTGATTTGATTTCGTAACACACTTCATCGAATGATTCTTTTTATTGTTAGTATAATGATAATGAATAAAATGAAAAAAAAAAATTTAAAAATTTTTTGTGCATTCTTACAGCGGAATTAGGGATAGCTCTAAAACTATATTAAATTTTGTTTTCTCGTTTGTAATGAACGAATAGGTAATGATTCGTTCTATTTGATTCTACTCGCTCTAATAATTTTCGTATGTACATTACGTATGTACGTACTTTATGTATACAGAATAACGTAACGCGCAAAATATTTGAAGACATGATAATTTTGTGTAAGAAGATTCACTGTTATATTATGATATTGAATTATAAAATTTATTATATATGCAATTTATAGCAGCCACTTTTATTTCAGCGAAGTAGCTGGTTGTATTTCATCTTTTTTGATAAATTCTCATGTCCAATCCCTCTTTTTTTAATTCACGAGACATTAATTGTTATTAAACTGGAGAATAAATCGGCCTGATATATTATTGAATTTAATAAAACAAATAAGTGTGTTTAAATTGTTAAATGAGTATTATGTACAGCAGGTACGTATGCTCGTGTAGTTGTATACAGGTAAAGTAAATATGTACGTATGTACGTTCATATTGAGGTGGAAATCAATTAAGTAATCAAAACTATGGTAGTAAACTATATATTATATCTCGGAATTTTAAATTATAAAAATATTAATTTTCGACAATAACTTATATCGAATGTTTATCAGGAAGATTTTTTAGTGCAGTTCGGTGCAGATTTGAAAAAAATGCAAAAAGCTGCAAAATTGTTTATAAATTGAAGTTTTGCACAGAATTGTATTTAATTTTGATCTGAATCTTTGCTCAAATTTTTAATTAATTAATTAATTACTTATTTGTTTATTTGTTTTTACAAACATTATTTTTATTAAACGATCCGTTTGCCTATTCTAAATTATTCAACTAACCAATAAACATAGAATTACTAGAAATTTTTACAAGTCGTTAAGAAGATATCAAGAAAATATGTTACAAGAATTCCTTTATTAGTATGTATTTCTTGTATAAAGCCTTAAATTACATTAATCATTGAAACAATTTATTTTAATCATGTAAGCTCAAAATTTATATAGCACTTACAAAATCAAATGAGTACATTTAGATAATCCTGACACAATAGTTTATATTGAGGAATTACATAAATAATGTATTTTGAAAATAAATGGGAGTTCGAAAAAGTTCTATTTCTATATTGGAATTTAGAAATCAGAAAATAAAATAGGAGTTATCAGGAGATAAAATAAGTAGGGATGTTAAAAAAGTCCGTCCGGCCGGTCCCGGCCTTAACATGTCTGGTTCTGAGCTAGTTAGGAACTAGTTCATAACCCCTATCCGAAACCGGTCCAATCATAGCAATTTAATATACAATGCAGAAAACTTTGAAGCCTTGTATAATGCTCTTTTTAAATCGAAGAAAAAAAAAAAACAATCACTAAACCAGTCAAAAAAAAAACACCTAACTCAATTAGCTCAATTAACGAACTTTATACCCCTTGTAATTTAAGGTATTTTTTTTTGAATTGTGCGTTACTGTATTTTCATTTGAAAATAAAATGTGATTAATCTGGACTAGTTTCGACACGGATATGGACGTTCCCTAAAAAGTCTGGTCTAAAACGATTCCGGGCCCAGTCCTCTGTGGAATGATTGTAAAAGATTCACTATTACTGTATATAAATAGAATTTTTACGTCATTGATTTAATTCGAAATCAGAAACCTGAACTTTAGGTTTGAAACCCCCTATCAGGGGGTTACATAATTAATAATATATTTTGATAAAAGATCCTATTCTATTTTTAAAATTTCGACACGGTGAATTAAATAGGCACACGTCAATAAAATTAACTTTTTTTTTGATTAATATTTATGATACCGGTAAATGATTATGTAAACGTCAACTTATTTTATCAGAAAAAATCGGGTGCCAAATTGCTAATTATATGAAATCCCCTATAGAAAGAAAATAGTATTATTCGTGTGAATCCTTTGGAATTTTATAAACTCATTCAATTATTTTTATTTTTTGACAAAAAAAATTTGATTATAGTAACATGATCTAGCTGACATAATTTTGATTACTTCGTTGATTCCCACCCCTGTACGTACGTACTGTACGTACGTATGTACAGTACGTTAATCTTAGCCTTTTGTTAAAGGCCTTGAATTTTATATAACAGTATAATGATAAATTAATTCATAGATGCACGCCAAGCATTGTGGCTTTTTATCAACTTATTTAAGAAGGTCATTGTGTATTATGAAACAATTTATAACGAAGGGGGATACAACATAGAATGCAACTAAATTACCAAAAATATTTATATTACGAAAGTTTCTTTACGTTTTATTGGGTTTGAAATTTTGGAGATCATGCAATAACTCAAAGATTAACTGAACATTTATTTCATTATATATAATGTATAAAATCGAAAACGTAATTTGATAGCATCAAAAATGGAATTTTTGTACGACTTTGCATACAAATTGGAGATTTTCAAACTCTTCGGAACAATATCCTGTATTTATAAGGAAATAAAACAAAAAATAATAAACCTAAAAAAAAATCATCGTTGTTTGCGATGCGTCTAATTAGTCCATATAGTAAGTATAAACTATAGTACAGTATATAGCAGTATATAGAATAAATACTTTATATCTTTTGTATCTGTAATTTAAGTGTTACCACCAATTGAGGGCGCAACTATATGATACTTGATCTTGCGGTCCTTGTTTCAAACTTTCAAGCTTGATTTTTTTTTCATTATTTTTTACTTTACTTTCTTCAAAAGCCTTTTTGGGATATTTTTTACAATTTTCGATTGTTTCCATTAAAGAAATAAGGTAATTCATGTAAATCTTGATATATAGTTTAAATCTTTAATACATAAATTATAGTTTATATACACTCGATTTTATTTATACACATTCGATTTTTTATCATACAAGGTTTCTATATTTTCAAAGTAAAGCTCTATATTTTTAGTATCAACTATTATAAATTTTTTTTATGATATGAATAGCGTTAAAGGGTTTCAGAGTTTAATTGAGAAAATCTATTTCAATTAAAATATGTGACGTATTTTGTTTGTAAATCTTTACTAATTTTATTTTTAATAGTTCCACGATAACTTATTTATATGATCACATACGTACGTACGTACGTACGTACATAAGCTCTGTAAATGGGAGTCTTTGAACTCTCCTATTTCGATTCATTGATATCTAATTTAAAATTTTGAATTCTAAAGCTCCTTGTTCCAAAGTTTAAAAATTTTTTTTTTTCGTTAATTTTGAAACCTCCACCATAAAAAGTTGAATCCGTTCTATAAATGAAATTTGTACTCAAAAGCTAGTTAACATAAAATCAAAAAATCACAAACTGTGTCACGTATGTGGTATTTAAACTTTCTAGTTTTTACTTTTTCGAAAACATTTTTCGTGTATAAGTTTAAAACCTTCCATGCATAATCAAACACCCTTACATGCTGAAACTCAAATCTGACACTTGACACATGAAAAACATTTTTAGATAGAAAAATATCTGGAGTATCAATTATTATTTGATTATTTCACTTTTTATGTTAAAATTCAATTAGTATTCCCATTCCATGTATAAGTTAAAGTTCTAATTTTAAATAACTAATAACTTATTAAAGTATAATAGATCGTCGTTTTATTAGTGATTATGCTTGATTTCTTAGAGATGAACCCTAAATCGATCGATCCTTAATTTATTTATAATCTAACGATAATCTGATTATATCTGAAAAAAGAAAACCCTTAATTCTTACAACCTTTTTTATATAATTTCGGGACTCAATGTATTTTTAAATCCAAATGCATATATCAGATATATACAGTATTACTGTATTATCAAAAATTTTTGCATTTTCACATTACGTAGTCGGTTTACATCACCTGATTTACTGAGACTAAAAAAAATTACCTAAAAAGAAAGTTCTATGTACGTACGTACATACGTAAGTGAATACAGTACATTTATAAATAACAATAAATATCATTATTGATTTGTTTTTTTTCTGTGTAACCTTTAAGTGTGACAGTGTGATCTTAAAACAAAGATATTAATATCCGAAAATGAATAATAATTTACACAATTTAAAATTATACATTAATTAACATGTATTATATAATGAAAGTGTCTCCAATGGTAGTTAGTTCGGAAATTCACAAAATTTATATATGTAAAAGATGATTGAATGGCTGAGGAAAAACACATGATTTGTAATTCATATTTTTTTTATAATTTTTTTATATATTATTACTTGAATGCATTATAAAATCTTAGAAGTTCGGAAACAATAACTTTTTATTTTTATTAACTACTACTACTATGTACTACTAATTTGAGTAATTTATACCTATTTTTATCTATTCCATTTTTAATTTAATTATATTTACACGGCATCTTTAACCAATACAATGAATCTGTTATTTTTATAAACCATATAATGTAAATTTGGTTGACTTTATGTTCATCTTTTTTCATTTTTTAAACGTGTTTTATAAATATTCATCCTAAAAGTCGTTTAGTAAAGAATCAAACCAACTCTTTACAACAACAAAAAAAAAAAAACGACACTATGAAACACGTAAATTATACCTTCATTTCACTTGCATTTTTATGCATGTTAATGCCAATTTCTATTATAGCTGAACTTACTGGAACTTGGCCAGCAGTAGATCTTCCTCCTCCAATAAATCAATCTTATACAAGTCTTGTTGATTTAACTATTGTTAGTAATGCTCCTGTGAATAGTACTTGCCCAGATACTGATGACTATTGCCGTACGGATTGTAGTGGTTGTACTCGAGATACTGATATTGTTAAATGTCCAAATCAACATGGTAATTATTCAAAAAAAAAAATCGATATATTGATATTATTATTATATTACAGATAATAATAAATTAGATAAATCTTACTAATCTTAATCATTTTTTCACTAATTAGATTGGGGTCTTACTTTAGATGGTGGTCCAAGGTAAATTTTTATTCAATATTATTGAATCAACATATTTTTATGTGAAAATTTTAATCATTTATTTTTCATATTTTTTAGTCCATTTACGAGTGCTATACTAGACTATTTAGATACTCAAAAAATTAAAGTTACTTTCTTTGTTGTTGGTTCTAGAGTATATCAATATCCTGAAATATTGCAAAGAATTGTTAAATCTGGTATGTTTGTATTTATTTGTTTCATTTTTTACAAATTTCTTTTATATAACAAACAAATAATTTTATTTATATTAAACAGGACATGGAGTTGGTATACTTAGTTGGTCAAACTCTTTATTAGTAAATCAATCTAATGAACAGGTTATTTCAGAACTTAAATGGACTATGGATTCTGTAAAAGCTGCTGTTAATATTACTCCAAAGATGATGCGTCCTCCATTTGGAGAATATGATGATCGAATTAGGAATATATCTACTCAACTTGGTTTAAAAATTGTAAATCGAGATTTAGATACTTATGATTGGTTTTCAGATGGTGATCCAACTTTTAATATTTCTTGGATAGTAAATAATTTTACTCAATGGGTATCTGATCCAACCCTTAATACTACTGGTCATATCTCTCTACAACATGTTTCATATAATCAAACCGCTATTCAAGTTCCTTTGGTAGTTCCAATTATTACAAATGCTAGTTATAATATTAAACCTGTTTCGGTTTGTATAGGTGATAATCATCCATATGTTGAAGATGTTAATTTAGATGGTACACCTTTGTCAAATTCTACAAATAATTCTTCAAATAATTCTTTAAATAATTCTTCAGATAATGCTTTAAATAATTCTTCAAATTCATCTTCAACAAATTCTAGTTCAAATGCTGATAACACTAATACACCAAATAATCAAAGTAATTCAAATCATATTAGTAAAGTAATAGTACCAGTCGGAATTGCAGCTGGTGCCATTATTCTTGGTTTGATTGCAATTATAGCGGCAATATCATGGTGGAAACGTAGAAAAAATAGATTCAATTCTATAGCTGTATTTGGTCAAAATGTTGAAGATCGATTTCAAAAATTTTAAACATGAACTATTATATTTAATGTGTTGTATATTTAATTAGAAAGTAATTGTAAAGAACCTTTTTTTTTTTTTTCTTTTTCTTTTGTTTATTTATTTATTTTTATGATCGGTTTTTATTACAATCTTTATAATTAATTGTTGATTACAGTAGATTGTTTTTTTTTTTATTATTATTATGAACATCATCTTTTTTTAAGGATCAATTGATATTCAAATTTTATTATTATCTGAAATGGTATGCCCCAAAGAAATCTGTGGTGGTAGAATTTTGCTTTTATCACAGGGTTTCAACTTTTGTAGAAATTTTATTAATGGAAGTAGCATATTTTACGCGTTATCGCAACATTAACAAATTTAACAATAATATAAATTTTTTCTTTTTTTTTTAATACAAAATCGAGTGGATTAAATTATCGATTGCATATATTTTTTTCTTTTATTATATTTTTTTTTTTATACATTTCGTCACGCGTCATCGTTTTGATAATTAATATCCCAAATAAGTAAGTTTATTAATTCTTTAACATACGTAGAAATAATTGGTTATACAAATAAGGGAATTACATGTAATTTGGAAAATGCAGTGTATTTAATTTCGTTCCGATGTTAAATTTCCGCTGAATTTATAGCACTGACGCTAAGTTTTCAGAGTAAACGATAAATTATTATCGTGGTCGTTAAATTTGTAACGTAGACGCTGTAGGAAATCAAAAATGTATATAAGACCTTTCAAAATTAATAATGTTAAAAAAAAAAGGTCCGCTTTTTAAATAAATTAAAATAAATTAATAAATATTTATCCCTTGAATTCGACTTGTAATTTTAATAAACCCTTCGAGAATCAATTCGACAGACTGAATTGACTGGTAACTTTGATCGGTTTGTCAAGACTCGAATTCTGGTGATAATAAACCCCTGCTTGATTTTTCATACATCATTGTTACATCTTTCCCCTTTCCACCGTACAAGGTTAAATTGGTCTATTGTCTATATTGTTTTATTCGCTCTCCCAATCAACCGTTACACTAGGGATAACAACGATTCAATGAATCATAAAGATTCTTAACGATCGCCTTTATTATAATGAACATGTTAAACAATATCGTTTAGACCTTAAGATTAGCGGAAACTTCGTTTCTGCTTATTCACATAAGTTGCGGATAGTGAACTTGATATAGTACTGATATAGTGATCGGCGGATTAATCAAATGCAAAACTTTTCGAAAAGGATATTCCAAATTAATTCCCAATAAAAATAAATTTAAAATTTCAGGTTATAAAAGCAATGACTTCTATACTCATTTTAAAGATCCTTATAAGCTTAACTTTTATTAGTTGAAGTAGAGATGGTTTTGATATTCATTCGTTTCATAAATTATGTGACTTTTTGAGGTCCCAATTATTACAACACTTAAGATTAATGAAATGATGATTGTTTGATGGATATAATTGAGTATTATAGTATTAAAGAGAGTTCATATTTTATAAATAGGTTTATTTTTCATTCATTGATACATCAAATCCTGTATTAAGCAAGGCAATTACAAAAAGATTGTTATTACAAATTTTGAGTCGGGAAATTCAGTTTTATATGAGCATTTTTATTAACTTTATATTTTCGAATCGCACATCAATTTTGTGATTATCTTGAATTTAAACCAATCAAAATTAAATTATTCAAATTTAATCCAAATACAATTAGATTAATATATAAAAAAAAACAAAATGTAAACGGTCTTTTTGAATTTATCAATCATTATTTATCGTATGAGTCTTATATGGGGTTTTTGCCTTTGAAAATAACCCTACGGCACTAGAAAATTGTTGAGTAACCAAAGTTGATTTTCCGTTATTTTTTATAAAAATTAAAATTGTGTAATGATATCCGGGTAAAATATTTATCCACTATTGATCATTTCCATTCTATTTTTAGATATCAAAAAATTTTCCGTGTGGTTTCCATAACTCATTTTAATAATATTAAGTCAACAGGTTATAAAATTTGTACTCATAAATTAAGATTTAACAAAAATCTTGGAATCCTATTTTCAAGACAAAGATCCCATTTAACAACCCGTGCTTTTTTTTGAAAGCCTAATCACGCAGGTATATATGAAATCATGTGATCTTCATACATACCCATGCGAATTAGTTATTTTCATGAAAAAAAAGCTAAGCTAATATTTGGTCGGATGGGTTATAGTTGGTTAAGGTTATTTTTTGTGTTGAATAGTTTTTAAAATTTTTATAACTTGGTTAAAATATAATATTTTTGGGGTGATTTTTAAAATTTGTATAGCTTGGTGAAGGCAAAGATATATTTTGCATGTGATTTTAAAATTCTCATATCTAAGCAAAAATTATATTTGATAGTATGATTTTTAAACTTCTTATATTTGAGAGAAGACTATATTTGATCAGATGATTTTAAACATCTCATAGGTGAGCAAGGACTACATTTGTTGAGTGAAAAACTAATGAGATCAGCAATTTTTAATATTCTAAAAGAACTAAAATTAGATCAGACAATTTTTAAGTTCTCAATTGTTGGATAAAGAATTAATATTAGATTAGGCAATTTTTAAAAATCATAATAATTGAATGAAAAATGTTATTAGATCAGATGATTTTTAATATTCTCAATTTTTGTATAAAGAATTAATATAAAATCTCAATTGTTGGATAAAGAACTAACATTAGATTGAATGATTTTTAAAATTAAAATTTGGTGATCTTTAAATTCTCAATTTCATACACTAATTGCTACTTATTTTTAAATAATGTAAATAAAAAAAATTGTTAAAAAAAATCAATAGCATTTTGCTATTTCAATTTTCCTTGAGGTCAGAGAAAAAATTATATAAACTCTTTTTATAACCAACTGATAGTTTTGAAAAATTAAGTTCATTATAAAAAATTATTATGTTTTTTAAGGGCTATAGCATTTTCTATACCAAACTATTATGAAATTTTATAATTTTTGTGTTAGTTATATCCTAAGTTCACTATATAGAGTTTTATTATATCCAAAGTTTACTGTGCCTTTTTTATTTTTGATATTTCTTTAAGTTTGCAAAAAAGATTACATTATTAAACAGTACTTTAACCTAAACTAATTAAATGTTTTAGAGATATTTGTGACAAATATTTTA
This sequence comes from Gigaspora rosea, assembly GCA_003550325.1. Classification (NCBI taxonomy): domain Eukaryota; kingdom Fungi; phylum Glomeromycota; class Glomeromycetes; order Diversisporales; family Gigasporaceae; genus Gigaspora; species Gigaspora rosea. The sequence goes on from QKWP01000758.1 coordinate 211,440, forward strand.
GCATAAGTAAATTATAATAATGTAAAAAGAGTAAAGTACTTTAACAATCTTTTTTTAATCAATTAATAAAAAACTTCAACCAATAAATGCAATTCTATGAAAAAAGAATATTCAGGCTTTAATTGGAATAATAAATACCCTTGGTCAGTTAAGCAAACTTCTACTAATAAAATTATTCTTTCTAATATATTATTACTTGTTTTATTTATTGAAATAATCAATACAATTGATTTGCTATCCTATTTCTTTACTAATAAAAATTTATCCTTAGACCCATTCTGATAGATTAATTAAGGTACTTAAGAACACCCTTAAACTAATTATAAATTAATAGCAAAAGTAAAAAAATTGAGATATTGAAATTTGTTCTTACTTTCAACCTTTCATATTTCCTTTTGTATATATGAATATACATCTTGACTTATAATATAATATTTGAATATTCAAATATACTATTTGCTATAAACAATTTCCTTATTTGAATAAAAACAATACTTTATATTCTTTTGTATATGTAAATATATATCTCAATTATTATAATATACTATTTGAATATTTAAGTATATTATTTACTATAAACAATTCCCTTATTTGAATCAGTTAAAGGCTCTAGTTGCGGAACAACAATTTTTATATAACTAAATATACTATACAAATAACTCTAACAATCAATCTATCAACACAAAAGTAATCTAATATTAGAAGTTATAAATATATTATTTATTTAGTTTATTTTTACAGTTTGTTAACTACTATAAGATTGTTCAATTCTTTAAATTAAATTATAAATAACTATAGGTTGTATTTATATGAATTTTGATATAAAGTGTTGAAGTGGATATATTCAATCTTTTCTTGTCTTGTAGTTTAGTAGACTAAACTATATGGAGCTTGATTAGTTTTTTTTTCTTATTTTAGACAATAATAGCTAACAATTATACTCTCTATAATAGTATTTTTGTAAATATACAGTAGAAAAACTAAATTGCAGTAAGGTAATAGTTAGATTCTAGATTTGCTTTAAAAGGCTATAACTATATCTAAAAAGGCTATTCTATAAAAAATAGCATATTTTTTGTAGAACAAAAATCATTTTTGCCAAAGTACTAGGCTACCAAATAGTAATTATGAGCATGTTTAATCTTATAATATATATAATCAAAGACTCTATTACTCAATATTAGAAACAAAATTTTTTGCTTAGCTAAGTATATTGTACAAATAGCTTCAGCAATAATTTTATCAATGCAAAAACAACCTAGTGTGTGAAAGTAAAATATCAGTAAAAAACATTACTCTAGAAAGCTATATTTAGTTGTAAATAATTTAATATCATAAATATATATGTAGTTATATTTTAACACTATTGCTATAGTAAATTACTCAACAATTATACAGATCAATTTTGTATAAATAGTGATTATTTGGCTTAAAGTAATTATTTGGGACCATACCAGATTTAATAACATATAACTTTCAAAATTATCTATAAATATATATATGTACTATTTTACTATAGCTATGCATATGTAAATACAAAAATAGAAATTATATTAGTATAAATTATAATAATGATAAGAATATAACATGTGAAATAAGTTATAAATCTTTATTACAATAGTTAGACTCTATTATCTCTTAGTAGAACTAGCAAGACTAAAATAAATTTATTTATATCAATTTACTTTCTGTTAATCTAAAATTAAAATAAAGCACTTTAACAGATATTTAGCTAAATACTTTTTTACAATTTTTTTAGCAATATAATAAAAATATTTAGATTTCTTTTATAAAATAAAAATATAATTTAAAAAGATTTATATATACTGTTGCACTCCCATATAATCACACCCTTGGGACTCAGAAATCTGTTGACTATGTAGAGATGTGACAATATAAATTTTTTTTATAAAATCACTTTTATATAAAAAATAAATTATAGTGAATATATAGAATTATAAAATTCGTAAGATTTAATCAAACTTCAACATCAATTTTTTCTATAACCAATAATTATAAAAGGCTCAAATTTTTATCATATATAGTATCCATATTTATTTATAATAGCAGTACGTTCACGTTTCGTATATAACATGAAATATAAGAGGGATAGTTGTATTTGACTTTATGTGTATCGCTTATGCTGATTTCTTTAGAATCCTTTTACAGTAAAAGTTATGATTATCATTTATCTGTTATTGGAAAAAAGTTAATTTTTTAATTTCGAATAGTATAATTGGAGTAGTATGTCATGATGATGTAATGGTTATGTCATTTTCTATTGATTGTTATTTGAAAAGTGTTGTTAGTATGTACGTATGTAGCGTACGAAGGAAAATTAAACTTACAATTGATAAATATTAAATATTAAAATATTCTGGTTTACGTATCGCTTTGTTATAGGTGATAATTTTTGTTAGTTGAGTGATGGGCTCAATGGTATTACGAGGTTGAATTTTTTCCTTTTTTTTTTTACGTTATGTAACATATAACAATTTGTTTGCACAAAAAGTGCTTGTATGATTATGTGCATGTGTAATGTGAGTGTAAACGAGTTCAACTATTCTGGTAAGTCTTATGCGAGAGAGCCTTATGGTGAGAATTGTGATTTCCGTTTGTCTGCTTTAATAAAGGTATATAGTATTAACGATGGTATTTACGTATTCCTATATGCATGAAAAACATATATGTTGTAATAACTATTTCAAATGATGTGAAATTTCACAAGCATTATCGTGATTTAATTACTTACCAGGTACATGAAATGTATTATATTGATCATTATGCTATACAGTATTTGATGACCATTATGACTATATACCAGTACGATCACATGTAAATTTATCATTATGACGTTAAATGTAATTAATTTCAAAAATGATCAATACAAACACAATGATTATCAAATTTTTAATTCTTTTTTTTTGGAATTTGGCATTTTCGTCGCAGCTTTAATGTTCATGAAATTTTTCTGGTTTGTTTTTTTTTGACCTTGGGTTCGTCTTTTGCTTAATAACTATTTTCTCCTGCCTTGGTCAACTATTGATATTTGTTTCACTAATAAGCATATTTTACAGATGATCAATTTACAGTTAAGTTGTTTCATAATATGTTTTACTGACTCTCATTTTGCAAAGTAATTCTAATCATTATCATTAGAATTAAATGTAGAATCAAGTTATATGAGCTATTGGTTAATTACGAAAATGAACTGAACTCGTCTGTAAACTAATCATCTGTAAAATAAGCTTTTCAGTGAAGCAAATGTCAATGTAATATATCTTTAAAGTGACTATTGGTATGCAGATTTCTTTGTGATGAACAACTATCGGGAGTCACAGTAATTAGAGGCATTTGTTATAGAATCAATATTTGATTTGTCACCTTAACCTTAGATGTGGGTATTTTCTGTTTAATGTTCTAAATGCGTCTGATTATTGGAATCAAATTACTAAAAGATTATCCTTTTTTCTAGAGCAATATATTATTGCTTGCTTAGTTATTGGTGAGTACAGGTGGGTTCCATGACCATTCGGCAATACAAGGGCCTTTTATTTGGTGATTAGGCACTATAGCTGCAATGACAGTACAAGGGGGTGAGTATGAAGTTAATTTAGTTCACTTTAACGATTGTGTTTTAAATGAAATATAAAGTTTAATTCTGTTCACTTTAACATTTGTATGATTAGGCCATGCAAAATTAATTTGCGTTTTGCATTAACTGTTGACCCATTTTTTCAATTTTTTAATTTTTTTTTTCTTAAATCCCAATTGTGCTGATTGTTCAATTTTTGATATTTATTTTTTCCTGATCTTTCCATCTGGTGATGGGGACCTTAATTTCAACAAAAAAAATATTATTGCTGACCCAAATTTTAATTCCTTATTGTGCAAAAGAAAAAATTAACCTTGTATAACCTTAAATGTGAGCATTATTCTATTAATTTATAGTTTATTTAAAAAAAAATCTGACTGACCAACCCATGTTTTTAGATTCCATGTGATGCATACCGAAAAATCAGCTTTACGTGACCTTAACCAAAATCAATATGAAGTTTAATTTGTTCATTTTAATGACTACGATGTATGAATATTTAACGTAATCATTTAAATTCTGTTCACAGTCTTTTTTGTTTGCATTAACCACTGACACATTTTTTGAATTTTTTAAAATTTTTTTCACTGTTCTCATCTGGTGTAACCCGATCAAGAAATATACCCTTTAAACCAAAATAAAGATCATACTGGTCCTGCGCTGCATCACACACTGCGCAGCTACCCTAATTTATTAAAATTTCAGCTAAATTGGATCAATAGTTCTTGAGAAATCACTTGTATACGATAGTTAATCTTTTTAAAAAATTGATTATCGTATACTAGCAATATCACAAGAACTAACTATCCAAATTAGCTGAAATTTTAAAATATTATAGAGAAATATCGATAGTATCTATGATATAAATTTTAGTCTTTTTTAATTAATAATTATTGAGAAAATTGATGACAAAGTTTGATTAAGTTTTATGAATTTTTTAGAACATATAAAATTCATAAGACTTAATCAAACTTTGGCATCAATTTTCTCAATAATCTATAATTAAAATAGGCTCAATTTTTTACTATAGACAGTAGTTATATTCCTTTATAATATAAAAAAATTTTAGCTAAATTGGATTGTTAGTTCCTATGATATTGCTTGTACACGATAATTAATTTTTTTAAAAAATTCACTATCATTTACAAGCAATTTCTTAAGAACTATCAATCCAATTAAGCTATAATTTTAATATAGTATAAAAAAATATTAATTCTAACTATAGTAAAAATTTGAGACTATTTTAATTATTGGTTATCAGGAAAATCGATTTTGTAATTTGATTAAATCTTACGAATTTTTTGTTATACTTTTAATAAATTCGCTATTAAAAATGAGATATTATAGACAATTGTTATTATTTAAAAAAGCTTAAAATTTTAAAATTGTGATTTTATAGAAAATTGTACTTTTATAGAAATAAATTATTTATATTTGTTTGTAAAATTTGGTGATAGTACTTATATAGTAATTGTGATGTTATAGTAAGAAATTTAATATAAATATAATTGGGACCAAATTTTTAAGTAATTAAATAGAAAATAGGACAATGAAGGAGGTGACTTATGGGAGTGCGACTGTATTTTATATTTGAAATAGCAATTATGTATTAGAATTTTTGACTAAAAGATACAATTTTTAATATATTATACAGAATTAGATATATGGTTTTAATACTCTTTTACAAAATAATTTCTTAGTCAATTTTTTTTTAATTTATATAATACTATTAGCAAATTTTATATATAGATATATATTGATTACTAACTGGGTAAGATATATATCAATACTCATTACACCCTTGCTGATTTCTATAGTAATCAATATATATCTAATATAGATATTAATCGATATATATAATATAATATTAATTAATAATTATTTTCGCAGCTGATGCTGAAAACAGCTGAGCTGAAATTTGGGATCTCGATTTGAAACTATAAGCCCTGCTAAAATTCACAAATACTCTTTAAATATCAAATCTACTCCCAAAACTCACCCTAACCCTATAAGACAAAAACAAAAAAATCTCCACAAAAAAATTTTAAAATTTTATATCAAAGTAGGTCAAAATTTCAGCATCAGCCGTTTTCAGTATCAGCTGCGACAATTATTATATTTATATAAATATGCTTTTTGCAAATTTTTAACCATTTTACAGGTTTTCACAAGTTTTCCAAGTTTTCACAATTTAATATAAAATTTTATTTTTTTTATTTATCACTATTATATAATATTTTAAATTATTAAATATACAATAAGTAGCTGCGCAATGTAGTTACGCTAAACCAGGAACGGATTATAAACTGTATAAACACAAAATAACGTCTAGTGACATTGCTTGAATAATGGCCAGGATTTAAGTAAAAATATGGGTCTGTTTGAACATGGGAAGATTAGCAGAATTATATAATTTCTGTGATCATTCCAGCATTTCTGTAATCATTGTGCATTTTATTAATGTGAATTGATAATTATAGATGATATAATAATATATTCAATAATTACAGATGATGTAATAATATATTCGATTGTGATATAATTTTGTTATATTTGGGCTATGTTTTTGGATATGACTAATCAAAAAATTTTAAGCAGGATCGAAATATAGAGAAAAAAAAGAAAAGATCTAGATTGAAGTATAGAGAAAAAATAACAATAATAAAATGCATTAAATAAACACATTCTGTGTGTAACCAGAATTATGAGTTATATTTTTTTCTCTCGCTATCTGGGTGTGTTCGCTTTTCTTCTATTCTCTTTTTTTTTCTTTTCTATATACTTCAATTCTGAGTTACATTTTTTGATTGGTCATATCTGAAAAATGTGAAAAAACTAATAGAAATATATAAAATGATTATGATTTTTGTTTTGCATTACCCGCTGAACCATTTTTTCAATTTTTCAAAATTTTTTTTTTTAAGTCCCAATTGTTCCAATTATTCTATTTTTGTTATTTAATTTTTCACGATAAATTATTACGTTATCACCCAATGGAGACATTAGCTTTCAGAAATTATCGATAGAAAATCTGACTGTTAACCCCCTATTTTCTGATTCCATGTTATGCAAAGCTTGAAATTAACTTTATGTAGCCTTAGATGCAACATAAGGCTATTAATTTATAATAGATTACAAAAAAAAAACAACCAAAAAAAAAATCTGACCGACCGACCAGAAATTTTGAAACTCATGTAATGCAAAACGAAAAATTAACTTTGTGTGTCCTAATTTTATGGTGCTTATAAATTAACTTGAAAATAACCCGTATTAGTAGTATACTTTATTTTTAAATTTTTTTTTTTTATTAATATATTATGATTGTAAATTTTTAAGTATTTGAAATGTAAATGCTAACAATATTATATTAATAAATATATTTTTTTCTATGCAAGCTACATCTAATCGTTTTGTTAATTTACTTTAATATTTTCATATATTAAGACAATTTTTGTCTTGAATCGGTACAAGATTGAACATTTAGCATGCCCAATTATGATTATATTATTTCAATCAAATTATCAAGTGGTTAAAAGTGACAAAAATCTTTTTAACTGAATTTAACTATAATGTTCATATTTGCGAAGTTAATTAAATAATATTATTTTGCTATTTGCTATATTAATATACTATTATTTTCTAATCCATAATTTTTGTATGACTAAAATTATCAAACATATTAATTATTGCTCTCTATATCATATAAGCAAATATTATAAATTTGAAAAGCTTATTGTAAAAGTATCGAAATTCTTTATACTAACAAAAAGTATTATATTGATCATTGGTCCATCCGGTCTATCTCTATTCAGTCCTGGACCGCAGTCCGGTCCAGTTTTTTAAAAGACTGGCCGGTCTTTTAACCAGAACGGACTGGACGGACCGATTAATTGTAATTAGACCGTGAGAAAATTAAAATAAAATGATCGATACTATTTAAATCTCGCACATTTGATCATTTGCATGATAATATCGTAATAAATTCGTCATAATTTGTAATCGGTCTATTACTATGAATTAATAATCAATTTATATTTTTTTTAAAAAAATCGACTTTATTCAATCAATTAATCAATTAATTATATGCTGGCTAGCTCATAGATATTGGATATACAATCAAATTTTATAAGCAATCAGGTTTTAAATTATCTAGATATTAGAATTTTCCTTGTATCTATCTACATTCGTACAGTAAATAATCAGTACAGAATAGATATCGGATATACAATCAAATTTTATAAGGTTTTAAATTATCTAGATCTTAGAATTTTTCTCAATTAACATTTGTATCTATTTACGTTTGTACAGTAAAATAACCAATACAGGTTTATACTCTTTGACATGATCATGTAATGCATATTTAGCTAGTGTAATTCCGAAAGACAATAATAAAAAAAAGACTTTTTTTATAATGCACTTCAATCGAGACAAAAACCTGTTAATGCTCTGGCAAGTTCATAGATATTGGATATGCAATCAAATTGTATAAGCAATCAGGTTTTAAATTATCTAGATACCTCGTATCTATCTATTCGTAAATAGCCAATACAGGATAGATATCGGATATCCAATCAAATTTTCTAAGGTTTTAATAGATTGATGTTAGAATTTTCTACATTCGTACAGTAAAATAATCAATACAGGTTTATTACTCCTTGCAATTTCGAAAGACAATAATAAAAAAAAAGATAATGATCGTTATGCACTTCAATCGAGACAAAAACCTGTTAAAGCGATATTTGGTTAAACAATTCTCATACAATGGATAAATATAGTACTATGTAATGCATTGCGTGATGTATAAGTGCAGAAATTCATGTTTTTACTGCGTTTAATGCATTGTCCAATTAGTTATGAGATTTTGCGGACGTACATCTTTTAAAATGCCATAAAACCATACACTACGTGATTTGCATCACTCCGTTCCTGGTATATTCACAATTTAATACAGTTGTCCCTCTTTATAATTACCAAGTCCGTCCATCTATTTTGGTAATTGTAAAGAGGTGTGACTATAAATAAAATATCTCATTATAGTCATGTGATCAAAGGCCAATAAATAATATATTTGTGCATATTTGAAATACTATTAAAAACTTTAATCTAGTGGCCCAATTTGGATAAAACAACTACCAGAGTGTTTGACTCAATGAAACGATTCTAAAGAGTCCAAAATCATCCAACTTTAATTAAAAATGCTAAAATTATTAAGGATTTTTCACTCAGATGTTTAAAATTTAATCAATTCTTAAACATATAAAGTGATACAAATTCTTAACAATCTCAGGAGCGTGTGATTCAGTTTTAATGATTTTGGGCTCATTAGAATCGTCTCATTGAGATAAACATTTTGGTAGTTGTTTCATCTAAATTGGATTATTGGATCAAAAGTTATTTGCTATCAAACCTTTAAGAAAATTTAATAAATAATTTTAAATATAAGGAATATGAAAATTGGCCAATCAGATTTTATAATTCGTATTTAGTTAAAAATTGGTAACTATAATAAGGGTTTTTTATTAATAAAATTGTTAAAAAATCAAATTTTCATAGTGATAGTGATTATAAGTAATTTGTGACTATAATGAGGTTTTTTTACTATGTTTGAGTACATCGCACAAAATCAGGTTCTTAAATAGAGGTGTGACTGTATGGGGTGTGACTATAGGGAGGTCTGACTTTATAAAATTTTAATTTTTTTGTTTATTATTATTATATATTATATTTTAAATAGGAGAATTCTAATATATACTACAGGTGATTATCACCTGTAGCACAATAGCCAATCAAAATTTAGGATTAGGTATAACATGTAAATCAATTTTTGTATAACAAAAACAAACAAAAACAAAGAATTTTTAAAACTTGTTTTATGAAGCTACTTTTTTTTATACAAAAAAAAATTCCTTGCAAAATTTTACTATATACAAAGCACTCTTTTAATTCCTAGCACTTACCCTAACTCTAACATTAAAAAGGTTTGTTTTTTGTTTTAATAAAATGATTTATTTTATTTTATTTATGCATTGTAGATCACAAGTGATAATCATCTATAGTAAACATTATTATTTCTTTTAAATATTACATATTTTATTATCTCCTAATAGTACAATGCTTAACCATAATATTTATGGTATCAAGAATATTTGGGATATTCAGCTACAACATCATATATCCAACTTTATTCTTCGACTAAACAATAAAGAACTATTAGGTACTAGCACACACATTAGATTACAACAACTACAAAACAATTTATGGTCCATTACTAATATACTACTACACTCTAACCCCAAAATAGACAGAGCTAACAAAAATACTACAACTTTCAAAATTATCCTACTTTTAAAACATCTTGAATTATTGATTCATGCACATTCAGATATAATACAACCCTATACTATAGACTTACTCTATACACCACTTGAAAATATATTGCAAACTCATACTCACTATCCAATATTTAACCGTCAACTTCGATCAAAACATATTATATTTCTTGAACAACTTACATCTTTTGACAACTCTGTACTCCTTACATGGGAACATATTTCACCAAGAATTAATTCTCTTATACCAGGCAAAATACCTAAATGGTTTACTATACTAGAAAGTAAAATAATTACTAACTCCACTACTAGAAAACTTATATCTACACTCCAACTACCTTCAATCAACTCTTTATCCTACACTACTGGTCATTTTAATACTAAAAACAAGCCTTGGCTTATAACATACAAAGAACAAAACATTATCATGGGAAAAGCTAGATGCTTTAACCCATAAACCAATACTATCTCTATTACACACTGGACTTCTGAAATTGATGAAACAAAGACATCATTATATCCAATTTCAAATATAGTTTGTTATCAATGTACTGGTTGTTTGTTTAACTCAAACAGAATTTAAAACTATTGTACTATTGACATTTCTGCAACTTTATCTACTAAATTTTTGGGTAGAAAAGTTTACAAACATCAAACAAACTCAAGCTCAATGTCAACTATCTTGATCTACTTTTCTCTATAGCATCTCACCATCTGCTTTCAATACAATCTTTACCTTCTATACCAATTCACCCTATGCAATAAATGAGATTTTTTCTCCTAATACTTCAACTAATACATTGCAACAAATAGCACAAGCAAATACTATTCTTTCAGAATTTACCTTTTATACTGATAGATTTGTTACCAATCTTGGTAATTCAAGATGCTCAATGGGTATTGCCTGAATACAAATTTACAACAACTCAATTATCCACTAGTTCTCTGCACAAATCCAAAACTGGCCATCATCATACAAAGCAAAACTAACTGCAATACTATCAGCTATTTGTACATGTCCTCGAAATAGTACTATTCACATATATACTGACTCCCAATCTATTATCTCAAAATACAAGGCCCTTCTAAATACTAAATACAACATTAGCAAAATATATTCATATAATTATTGGCCTATTTGGCATACCCTTTTATACCTCATTCAATCATATTCATATACTATTACTTTACATAAGGTTCCAGCACATAGCGATAATGAATTTAACAATTTTGCTGATCAACTAGCAAAAAACCATAGAAGTTTTTCTATTTTACAATTTCTCCCTAACAACATCTATAACCCTTCATTTTATCTACAATATAAACAATTTAATGTAGAACAACCTACACGTCGCTGTATTAAAAATATTTGCAATGCACATATTATTGCAATATGGTCATCACAAAATCGAATCCAGCATATTATTTCTATTGCAACCCAAATCGATTGGAATGCTACATGGCTTTTTCTTAACAATAACCACAAACACTCATACAATTACACTAACTTTCAACTTTGCCAATCCAAATCATTTCGAATTAAAAACTTACTTCATATGCTCCCTACATTACCTTATCTTAACTCCTTAAATTCTACAAATTCTAAACACACAAAATGTATTTCCTACAACCAACCTGAAAGCCAATTTCATTGGCTACTTTGTACCAGATATAATAATATATCCCAAATCATCCATAATACTATTACACAATTCTCATTCTCAGATCTCTCATATATAACAGAAATTCAGATTCAACAACTTCGTACAAATCTTATTAATCATCAATGCTTAAATCCTAATTACAATTCCCCTTCAATACCCCTTCATTTATAACTACCATTCAAGGCTTTATTCCACTCCCATTAATTAATACAATATCCCAATATTCTTCTTACAAAATAGCTTCCAATATTGCTATTAAAATTCTCCTAAATATCTCTTATAATACTTATGAACAACTTTGAAAACCTTACTGTGCTAAACTTGCACAATGAAAAACCTCTCAAAACTTTAGTTCAATATCTACTATTCTTCCAAATCAACATACTTCTGTAAATAAACATACTAGAATTCACTATACCTATAGTTGCATCTGTGGTCTTCCTGACCAGCTACATGATGAAGACACAAATACATGTTCACCTACTGGCCGTGCACTTCGAAAAATTGATACCTGGTCCTATTAATAGATCAAATATAGCTCAAATACTAATTCTATACTCTATATCCAAATCTAGATGAGTTTTAACCACTCTAGTAGGTTTAGGTTGCAGATAAATTAGATAATATTAATTTTGTCTATAGTCTGAGTCCCAACTCTTGTAATATAAACTATATTAAAAATATTCTTGTAATATTGAGAAATCCCTAGAGGAATCTCACACAGTTTATCAATAAAGATAGAGTCAAAACCTTACCTTAACAACAAAAATAAAATTACATATTTTATTATGAATTAATTGATTTGTAATTATAGGTTACAGAATAAATTTATAACTGTAAATACTAAGATTAGGTATAATGTAACTATCAAACCAAATTTTCTATAAAATAAAACTATGCAATTAAGATAGGGTTAGAGTGAGGCTTGGTATAAGGCTTTTGGGTTAGAGAGGGCTTTTGTTACATTAAAATTTAGCAAGAAAATTTTTTTGATAGAAACCGAAAGGTAGTTTTATATGTGAAATTTTGATTTAAAAGCAATTTTTGGCAAAATGAACATTTGTTATGACTTTTTCAAATGCATAACATTATACTTAATCTTAGAATTTGATTGGTTTGTTGTTTGTTGGGATAGATTACAGTAACCGCAGATAACAAATTAATTAATTCTTTTATTATATATTATTATAAAAAATTGACAAAAAAATAAACCCAAAAAAAAACGAAACCAAAAAAAAATAATTGAAAAAATTGAAAATAAAAAAAATAAACTATTATATTTCTTATATTCATTCATATCTGCTTATATTTGCTTATATTCGCTATTTTTTTGCCAGAGAAGTTAGAATTGGTGTTTTTGTAAAGTGCTGGAAAGTCTGGTCATTTTTTTGCTAAGTTCTGAAAGAAGTAAGGAATAAATAAAATAAAATAAAATTAAAAAAATAAATAAAAAAACAAACAACAAAAACAAAAAACAAATCTGAAAAAATAACAAAAAAACAAAAATAAAAAAAAATAAACTATTATATTTGCATATATTCACTCATATTTGCTTATATTCACTTATATTTGCTTATATTTACTACTTTTTGCAAAGTGCCAGTGAAGTTAGAATTGGTGTTCTTGTAAAGTGCTAAAAAATTCAGGCCATTTTCTTGCAAAGTTCCAAAAGAAGTAAGAAATAAATAAAATAAAATTAAAAAAATAGGTAAAAAAAAGAAAACAAACAAAAACAAAAATGTAAGCAAACTAAATAAAAAAATAAATAAAGCCCAAATCTCTATTTTCCTAAGGTAAGAGTTCGTGTTCTTGCAATTCAGAAATCGTCAAAGGTTTTTGCAAAGTGCCAGAATAAAATAAATTAATAAAAATAAAACAAAAAAACAAAAACAAAAAACATGAACCGAAAAAATTTAATATTTAGAACTTATAACCAAACAGAGTTTTTTTATTCTGTTATTTATATATAAATTACTTACTAATTATTTATATTTTCTGTTTGTTTCTGGATATAATGAATAAACAGTATAAAAATAAGCAAACTTCTACTTACCTATAAGTTAAGTTAGCAATAATAGTATTTTTTACTTATATATATTTTTATTTGACCTACTTGTCTAGTTTATTTTTAAAGTAATTTGCTATTTTATTTGACAAAAACTGAATTCTATTTTTTAGTAACCATAATTTTTTGTATTTAATAAGTACTAACAATAATACTATCTCAAGAACAAAATAAATAAAATCTTCAGAATCAATAATACTACTATCTCAGAACCAATAATAGTAATACCTTCAAGAACAATAATAGTAATACTACCAAAACCAATTATAACAACACCTTCAAGTACAATAATAATAAAACTTACTAAATGCTTCTGAAAATAAGCTATCTATTTTGACCAAAAAGTTATACAAAAAAATGTAGGATAGCTATTTTCAAATTGTTAAATTTTTCGAAAAATTGAAAAACATCAAATAAAAGGTTGTTTAATTGCTACTAAATTTTTATTTTAAGTATATTTTGTTGTTCTGAACAACTTTACTTAATAACACTTTTAAGGTTTACTTAGTATACTTTAGACTTTATATGTAGCAACTGCTAATGATTTCTTTAAAAATTTTTAAAAAAATAAGGAAGGAGGAAGCTTATTTTTGAAAATATAAAGTATAAAACCATTACTTAAAAGGACTTCTATTATGACTTTTAATACTGTCTAATACCAGGTTTTGTGAGTAAAGTTTACATTGTATAACTATTCTATAATAATAATTTTTTCAAAATATAACTACCTAGAACTTGATAAAAATGGTTATTCTTTTAATAGTTATATTGTTATAAAACGATAGTTTATTATATTACCTTATTATTTTATTATTTTATTTTTATTATTATATTTTATTATTATATTGTATTATATTATTATCTTGAGAAGTTAGAATAGTTGATACCGCTTATAACGATTATCACGCTTATAACGCTTATAACGATTATCACGTTTATAACGCTTATAACGATTATCATGCTTATAATGCTTATAACGATTATCACGCTTATAACATTTATGATGCTTATAACGCTTATGATGCTTATAACGCTTATGTTGCTCTTGTAGATTATAGTATTTATCATTGTAAATTAACGCTTATAACGCTTATTCTAAAATGTATTTAAAGACACAGAATTTCCCTTAGTCAAACTAGACCAAGACACCCCACTTCTCTTATACTTAATATACATCTTGTACTGGGATTTCTTAGAAACAGAAACCTAAGGATAGCCCTATCTTAGATTATTAATAAAGAAACTATTTATCTTAATAACACCAAGTTTATTATCAAGTAATAGTAAAATCGATAATTCCTCATTGAATACTCTCACGAACTGCCCTTAGAGAAGAGTATAATTTCTTACAGACTAAGGAATTATACCTACCTCTTGGACACCGCTATAAACCGATAAAGGATCCCTGTAGCCGTGTCATTGTTATAGTAAGGAGTTAAAGAAGGCCTCCCTACTATAACATTTGGTGCCTTCTGGCGGAAACATTTAAAACATTTGGATATTATTGAAGATATTTGAAAACCTCTACAACTCTAGCTGCTGCTGTTCGTCCTGGAAGTCTCTTTGCCCACGGACTCTATAAAACCTATTTTGCTGCTGCCGTTCGTCCTAGAAGACTCTTTGCCCAAGGACTCTATTTATTTTAATTGCTGTTTATTTCTTATAATATTTGCTGCTGCTGTTCATCCTGTAAGACTCTTTGCCCAAGGATTCTATCTATTTAACTAAACTTACTAACAAGATATTACTTACAATTAATTATTTTTGAGATTTAGTCAGGAGTCATAAGGCATATGACTACTGATATTAACGAATTATATAATCGATATATTAGAAACCACCTAGTAGAACATCATCAAAACTCTGCTCTTCCATTTCACTCTCTCCAACTACGTGCTCCTGATCTTTCTTGTCAAGAGTGTTATCCTCCCCCTCGTTCTAGTGGTCGTGTTTTTGCTCGAACACCTTTTGGAAGATTTTGGCATTGGTATTTTGGTACCTACTTCGCTGATTCCTATACCTCTCAAACTACTGGAAACTTTATTTGCCTGACTGCTACTAGAGACCCTGCTACTATCCGTGCTTGTATTCGAAATATTATTTTTAGCTGCCGATATCAAATAGAACTTGACAACCCAAGAGAAATTGCTCTTGCTATTCTTCAACGCTTTACCCATCGAACAACTTTACCTTCTCTTGATTTTGCGGACTATACTACTTTTGACCCATACTTAGACACCGATACTGAAAACTATAACCCTCAATATCCAGACTTAGGATATTCTATTATCGAAGGATCTAGCCCTACTTTTAACACTGTACCTCTTCTTACTA
>QKWP01000759.1:11171-82260 GCA_003550325.1 Gigaspora rosea
CCTGGTTATGCAAAATGGAAAATTAACTTCACGTGGCTTTATATACAATATCAAATTACCAAGAATGGTAAGATGTATGATTATTTAGTAATAATAAAGTTATCAGGCCTTACTAATTTCATTTCCACAGAAACGTTAATTTGGTAATTTTGTCAGGTGACAAAATTTCTGGTGGTACTATAAATTGTAGTGAATTTGAATTGTGACGACATGCTTGTTTATAAATTGGGTTTTATAACTAATTAAAAGTGTTAAAGCAAAATAATTTTTTCATAATGCTACATAAGTTTTAGCACATTGATAATATTTTGGATATTATCATGATTTTATTGGTTGGTAGATCGACATAAACTATAAAATATAAGAATTATCGAAAAAATTAGTAATTATCAGATAATCCGGATGGCAAAAATTCTGACCAAAATTTTACAACCTGAAATGTGTAATAATTGATAGTAACAATGTAGCAATGCTTTACTAATTATGAGGTAACATCAGAAGAAATGTAGTAATTATAAAGTCATCGTGGATTATTAATTTACATTTCTGTAGGAATGTAGGAAATTTTGACAGGTGACAAAATTTTCCGTGACTGTAAGAATTTTGTTACAAAATCGATACACAATAAGTATGTGGTTGATTTGGTACTATCATGATTAAAATTGCTAATGAATTTGAATTGTGTTGGCATTCTTGTTCAATTACTTGGGTTGTATAACTAATCAAAAGTGTTAAAGTATAATAACTTGATCTTATACTACATTGGTTTTAGTACATGATCACATCTTGGATATAACTATGATTCTATTAGTTGGTATAAAAATCGCTGAAAAATCAGTAATCATTAGATAATCCGGATGGCAAAAAAATTTTGACCTGAAAATGTGTAAAAGCAACAATGTAGTAATACTTTACTAATCATGAGGTAACGTAATAATAAGGGTCATTAGGGCTTATTAATTTACATTTAGTATAAATATAGTAATCGGTCAGAAATTGCATCGAACAGTAATTGAATTGGCTAATTTGGTCAGGTGACAAAATCGATACATAACTGTATGCAGTTTAGGCTGATTTGGTATTATGATCAACAATTGCTAACGAATTTGAATCGTGATGACATAATGCGGTTTATATAACCAACTAAAAACATTAAAGCATAATAACCGATCTTATGCTATATTAGTTTTAGCACATTGATTACATTTTGAATATAACTATGCTTCTATTGGACGAACTATAATTGGTTGGTGGATTGATATAAAACTACGAACTATAAGAATCATCAGAAAAATTAGCAATTATTAGATAATTCGGACGGCAAAAATTCCGACCAAAAATTTACAACCTGAAAATGTATAATAATTTGATAGTGATGTAGTAATGCTTTACTATTTATGAAAGAAATGTAGTAATAATAAAGTCATCGGAACTTATTAACAATACCGTAGATATACAGTAATCGGTTGGAAATTGCATCGTACATCAGTTGAGTCGGCTAAATTCGTCAGGTGAAAAAATTTCCCATGACATCGTAAAGAATTTTTTACACAGTATTGTATGTGATTAAGGTTAATTTGGTACTATCATTCATTAATGAATTTTAATTGTGATGTAATTTTCTGATCATAACTTGGGTTGTATAACCAATAAAAAGTGTTAAAGCACAATAATTTGATTATATTGCTACATGGTTTTAGCACATCAATCACATTTTGGTTATAACCATAATTCTATTGGTTGGTAGATCAACACAAAACTACGAACTATTAAGAATTGCTGAAAAAATTAGTAATTATCAGATAATCCGGACGGGAAAAATTCCGACTAAAAATTTACAAAAGACTCTAGAAATTAATCTTCAGTGAATGTAATTTTTTCTTAGTATTTGCTAATATATATAATATTTTTTATTAATATGTTTTTTTATCTATTGCAGAGCACTTGTTCTTGTTTTACATTTGCACTTGCATTTGTTATTGCACTTGTTAGCTTTTCTTTAAAAAAGCTATGGGGTTCTCATCTGAAGTGTCTTATTTCCTCAGTCACATCCCAACATTCTCTATCTGCAAATCTCAGTAAAAATGCCCTTGTAGCTGTCACATCTTGCGCTCTATCTATCAAATTCTAATCCATATTAACCAGCATACTATCTATATACCGATCAATCTTACACTATTTATCATATTTTGAATTGATCCCAATTTTACTCAACTTTACTTCGTAAAGTATCAATTCTTTTACCGTTATACATCGGCTGAACCTTCCTTTTAATTTCCGCTACAGCCTTTTCTACCGTCGGTCATATCGCTCTTTATAAAGATCTTTCCAATGCCAGAAACTGCAAATCTGGTATCACCCATTCTTGTGTTACAGTATTTCCCTCACCAGCTATTGCCCTCTGTTCAAAATTACCTTTGTCTGCAACACCCTCTAAACCAATACTGCTTCCCTCTTCCCACCCTCTAAACCAATACTGCTTCCCTCTTCCCACGCTTTTCTCTTTCGACCACTATTCGCCACTCTATCTTTTTTCTTCATTTCACTAACCATTCTCTCTACTAATCTCTCAACAACTACCACCTACAACAAACCTTCACCACTACCTTAATGTTTCCACTAGCAAACGGTCCAGTGTGTTCTTTAACCCATGATTCCATTTTTCTAAATCATTCCCTAGACTATCCTCTGGAGCCAACACAGCTGGTAATACCCCACGAACTTCATTCTCGTCTTTTGTTAATATTATTATTCTCACTTCTGTATTTGACCACGTGGTGTTAACGACGAAGCTAGACTTGTGCCGAGCTAGCAGTAAAGACAAAAGAGGGGGAACAATTTCCCACTTTTCTTCTCTTAAATAGCCAATTTTTATGGCCTCATACTTACTCATTCACAACATCCTCACTTAATACATCATTCTTACGCATTCCCAAACCCACGATATTCGCCACCTTATACTTATCAGTCATCATTGCTACATCATGGACCTGGGATTCGGTATCGTAACAAATGGATGCCCATGACTTCGTTCATGGCATCTCATAATAATATAAATGAGATAATAATTACTCGATTAGTTTTCCCACATTTAGGTCCATTTTTTGGATATCGACCAATCAAAAATGTTTAAACGGACAAACTCTGAATTAGATGGTTTAGATTTTTCGAGCACGGGTTGATTATGAGATAGCCAGCCAATCGATAGCTTGGCACATGACATAGATTGTGGACTAAACAGAAAATCGGTGAATAGCACGAAAGAATGTATGAAATACATATGCTAAAATGCTATTAATCTTTTTTATTGTTTTTTTTCTTATTTAGTATACTAACTTTTTTTCTTTATAAAGCTAGTTTTTACCAGTACAACAGAATTGCAATAGGCATTAATTTGACTTGACAAAATTCATTAGGCGACTTGCAAGGAACTTCATAAGAATAAGCATTTTCTTTATTTTTTTGTTTTATTTTTTTTCGGTTGTATTTATTTTTTTGTTTATTTTTTTTCGGTTGTATTAATTTTTTTTTTAGACTTCTTAGTGATCAAGACTGCATTACGTAGCGATCAAACCCGCGATCAAGACTTGCATTATATAATATTAAAGACTGTAGCGATCAAGGCCTACCGAATAATTGATTGTAGAGGCAATTAATTGCAATTATTTTGAACTCAATTAATTGATTGATGACACATTGGTTACGTGAATTGCTGCTTGGATTTTAAGGCAGTTAAACGTTAGTTATATTTATTTCGATCTGTTAAAGAATTTTTTTCCTTTAACGAATAAGCGTTTTTAATATTTGATCAAAGATTTTATAAGCGAAAAAGTTGTATCATTCCATATTAAAAAATTAATAATGAAAAAATAAAAAAGATTTGTTTAAAATTAAACATTCGAAAGCTTTACTTATTTCTTTATTTTTTTGAGTTTTTTTCGTTGTATTAATTTTTTTTTTAGACTTTTTAGTGATCAAGACTGCATTATGTAGCGATCAAAACCTGCAATCAAGACTTGCATTATATAATATTAAAGACCTGTATCGATCAAACGATAATTGTTCCTTTCCCATATGCTTAAACCCAGGCCTACCGAATAATTGATTGTAGGCACAATTACCGGTAATTTAACTCAATTAATTTATTGGTGGCGCATTGGTTATGTGAATCGCTTGGATTTTAAGTGCAGTTAAATGTTAATTATATTTATTTCGATCCATTAAATAATTTTTTCCTTTAACGAATAAGCGTTTTTAATATTTGATCAAAGATTTCATGAGCGAAAAAGTTGTATCATTCCATATTAAGAAATTAATAATGAAATTAAACATTCGAAAGCTTTACTTATTTCTTTTGTTTTCTTTTTATATGAATTAATATAGTTAATATGATGTAAACGCAATATATTTGTAGTACTGCATCGTAAAATTTAATCACGTAACAATATGTAACAATGTTTAATATGAAATAGATAGAAAATTATTTATGTTACCCATCGTTTAGCAACGGGTCCAATATCTAATTTTTGCTATAATTGTAAAACGGCAATTTATTTCTAATCAAATAATCACTTTTTTCTCAATAACCATACAATTTCGCATAAATGATTGGTAAATAGTAGCGTTATAATCGGTGGGGATAAGATTATCAGATTTTAATCGATTACAATCAAGTTTCAAAATTTCCTGATGAAGTCGAGGTACTATCTGATTTTAGGGGGCCGAATTTTGAAATAACGTCTCTGAGCGTTATTTCGCACTTATACAGTGTTATAGAATAGGTTTTAATTTTGGTAGAAATTAGTTTGAAAATTAGAACTTAATAAGGAAATTTTGTAATAACTGTATTTAGTAATAGTAATATGCGAAATTGATGTGCAATGACACTCAATGACGCTTAGCGACGCTTAACGACGCTTAGCGACGCTTAACGATGCTTAGCGACACTTAACGACGCTTAGTGATGCTTAATGACGCTTAGCGACGCTTAACGATGCTTAGCGACGCTTAGCTCAATAGATATATAAACCCACCTTATTTCCCTTAGTTTTAGACAGATCCAGACATTGTATTTTATCTTTACCTTTATATTATTTATCCTCCTCTCTTATTATTAATAAACCCTTGGGATTTCTAAGGAACAGACGCCTTGGAATAGCCCTCTTGTTAAATTAATAAACTGTGTATTTTCTCTTGTTGTTTATACCGAACTGCCTCAGAGAAGTGTGTAGTTTCTTGCAGACATAAAAGAAACTATACTTCCCTCTTGCACACCGCTTCATGCCCAAAGTAAGGGATCTCAGGAGCCGTGTGATTGTTACTCTATCAGAATTAAAGAAGGCTTCTGGTACTGTACCAACAGTATGAAGACAAACTTAGGAGATTTTTTCTTACTGGTCTAAAATATTTAATATTCTTTTACTGAAAATACAGTTTATTATTAATTCATTTTACACGACTTAAAAATAGTACCATTCTTCAATGAAAACATAAAACTATATTCATAATCTATTAAACCAACTGATTTACCTCAACTGATAAGATTATAACAACCAAGAGGTAAAACTATTTTTGGCCCACGAAGAAGTAACTTAAATTCGTATTGAAAACAGTTTATTCTGGCTGGTAGGATTATAACCATCAAGAATTCATCAATACTTTCAATTTTCATAACTACAGTGAGACATTTCTTATTACATAATTTCCAAAATAAATCAGGAATAAAATCTCTACTCCTCTTGTGCTGTTTAAATGGATTGATTAAGTGAGAAGAAAGTAGTTAGTAAACTGGGAAAAAAAAAAACAAACAAAAAAAAACTACTTGCAATCAAAACGAATCTGAAGTAAAACATCTTTTAAGTAAATAAGAAAACCCTTCAGTAGTTACATGGGTGCTTCTAAAATAAGCCCTTTAAATATCTGTAGGGTGCCATTGTCTGTGTAATATAATCCGGCTCTGTTTCCTAATCCAAATTATTATTAGTTCCATCTTGATTTTCCTCAATAGATATATTTTCTGAATTTTTGAATTTTATCAATTTCAAGGAATCACACATGCGCTTTATGTGTTGAGAAGGGGTGTACTTAACCCTACTGATATCTATATTGGCTATACACTAATAACACTAACTAATATCAACTCAATCCCAGCACTCAAGACTTCTAAACCTTGAATTAGCAGACAGAAAGAGGCGTGGTTGATTTGGTCTGGGTCTCAAGGTTCGGAGGGTCTTGGAAGGTGGGGATACTTGATTCGACTAACTAGGGTCTTTCGATTATGTCACAAGACTTTAATATGAGTCACGGGATTAATACTTCAATGCATATTGGGAAAGTATCGGTTTATGATATTGACAATAGTTTATTTATTATATCGGAAATACTAACTTATAACACTTCTACTCTAATTTCGAAGGTTATTACTATACGACATTGGCTTGAGTTCTGAGCTCAAAAGCTGTCTTGCTCTAAAGACAAGAGGCATTGTATTTATACTTTTACATTACTGCGCTAATTCTACTTTCATACAGGTTTCCGCCACTGAACTTAGTGCATAAATGCAAGAAAGCGAATAAATGTGACTTTGCGAATAAATGCAACAAAGTGAATAAAGGCGCGAAAGTGAATTTTGCAAATAAGTTTACGGGCGTTTACAGATAAGGAAACAATTTACTACAGTACTATATATGGGGCTATGTATATTGGGCGAAGTAAAGAAGAAAAGAGAAATATAAAGAAGGAAAGAGAAGAAAATAGAAAAATAACAACAAAGAAAAGAAACTAGTTCTATCACAGGCGCCGGGAGCCCTTTACATTCTCCCACCCTTATTTTCGAGTTCCACGAGAAAAAGGGTATCGAGGCTTGGATATTTCTTCTAAGCTAGGACACCAACAACCTAGACTGAATTGGAGTTACCATCAGATTTCTGCATTCGAAGTACATTTCTTTAGTCTTCTCTGTTTATCTTTTCCAACGCCAATTCCATTTTTATAGCAGTTTCCACTCTCTTGGATGCTATTATAGATTCACTTTTATGGCTCTTCTTATGAGCCTGCGGCATACGTGGGGATATACTATGACATTCCTCTGGGGCTTCTCTTGAGTCTTATCCAGCAGGTAATGCGGACGTTTCTTTCCTTCTTCCCGTCCCAATTACTTTTGTGGCTTCTGTGTTGATAATTCCACTGGCTTTAGCAGATAGGACCTCACAACTTGCCCTATCCCATCCTGGCATTTGTTACGGTAGGCACAGTTGAATTATCAAGTCCTTCCTTTTTCAGATAGGGCCCCACAACTCACCCTACCTCATCCTAACCAACCTCATTCTATTGTTAGGTCTGGTACTCGACTCGTCAATCGATATTTGAAGTCACGGGACAAGAGCCATCGGGTTTCTGATTGGACTTCCGGGTTTTTCACAGGTTCACAAATTTCGGGTAAATTCGATTGCTACATCGATTGAAATTCCTACGGCGGCTGGCCGCGGTCAGAGAGTAACAACAAAAGTCATGAAGATCGATTTGTGCAAAGTCACGAGTATCGATTGTTCTCCAAAAATAGTAAATCACGGGGTCGGGTATTGTTCGATAGAGGAGGTCCCCGATTAATATTTTAAATTGTCGGTACTATTTTTTTTTTTTTGAGTCAGAAAGTACTAATCCACTTCTTCTAGTTATCTTCTAGAGCCTTTGCCAAGAGTAAAACGTCCTTTCGGTTGCGGCAGCACTTGATGGCAGTTCTATAGCACGATTTCGATAGCTTGGTCAATCAATATCGGCATCACGAGATTTGAACAATGAGGCTTCGATTGTTGATTACAATGGGCGATCATGGGATCAGATATATAAGGTAATTAGCTTGTGATTCCCTATAAATATGGCTAATTGATCAATTATTAATTCTCTTTTATTTTCTTCTAGTTCTAACAATAACCACAGGTGTTTGATATTTTTATCACTGGATGACTTGGTATTTGCTTAAGGCCAACTATTGCTTCTATAGTTATTTTTCAGTGGTTTGAAGCTTTTTTTTTTTTTTTTTTTTTTTTTTAAAAGAACAGGATACCACGGCCGATATCTCTTCCAGGATCACATATTCGGGTATGTATATTATGTGTCAAGGCAATTCCTTCTTCCAGTTTATTATGCCATCTCGAATCTAACTTTTCCAACTCCTTCTTCTTGTTATAGGAAACATTACGAATCTGGACTTGTACGGGATATACAATTGGAGTTTTGTTTTGGCCTAGGTTTATTTTGTTTGTTTCAAAAAAAAATTTTTTTTTTATTACTTTTTCGTTTGGTTGTTTTGGGTTCGCTTCTCTTGACTAACTTCTTTTTCTAATTTTGCTTTCGACTAGAATTTGTCACTAGCAACCCGGGAAGCCGTATCGGAAGTTTTGTGAAACTGCAGGTAAGTCATCTTTCTTCTGTTCTTTGAGGCCTAATTTCGGTCAACTATGCGATTTTATCGCTATATTTGGTAAAGAGTCTTGTTTGTTCATTGAATTTTCTCTTTTCATTTAGGCATAACTCCAATTTTACCACATAACAATATGCAATGCCAAGATCTCTGTCATCCTTTAAAAGAGTTCTTAATGCATTTTCTTAGATTAAACATTAGGCTATTAACAGCTCAAATCGTAGGTTATCTGCTTGGGTCTAAATTCATATATCGATGGATTGATATAACAATCAGGAGTCCAGATATGCAATCGGGGTGTATTTCATAACAAGAATTTTTTTTTTTTTATTTCTAACGATATTATTTTTCTTAGAGCAAAGCGTCCAGACAATTACTTCCACCAGGATCGAAGACTTAAGCGGGTAACCAGTACATTTGTAGGTATCGAAGGCTCTTATATTCTATTGTTGCAATTCTGCTTTGTTGTTTTACTAACTGGGATCTTTTCTTAAATTTTTCAGCTCTAGTTTCCGAATAGTAAGCTTTAGTGGATTTTAAGAGCAATTCTGGAACTTCGGGTGCATTCTTAGCAGGCTTCAGCGTATCGTCCGCTTTAGCAAGTTCTTTGCTAGTAAGTATTTCTACTATACCTTTTTGTTTATCTATATGTCGAAATTCTTCAACTTTCGCCAACCGCAATTCACATGCCTGATTTAATGTTTCTCCTTCCAGGAGTTTTTCAGCGTGCTCTTTCTTTTCTTTACTTGTACTATCATCAACTAACGTCTCTTGATCGCTTTCTCCTAGGTCTTCGTCATCCATGATTTCTTCAAGTCTGTTTGGTAATTTTCCTTCTTGTTTCTGATCCAATTTGTCTACTTCTCTAATAACATCTATCTCAGCAGATTGTAGAGAATAATCGAATACCTTACATTTGTTTTTTTTAGCTCTAGTTTTCTTCTTTTCCTTTTTTCTTCCATTTTCATAGCAAGGCCCCAGGTTGTATCGTGCATAAATGCATCCAATCTCTGCTGGTTGTTGAGAATTTGTGGATGTCATCTCAACAGGCTTTTGGCAATGATTGGTTGCCTTATTCTCATTCTTCTCTACTCCAATTTCCTTTCGATAGTAGTCACTAACTTTCGGCGTATCTTTAGATGCTTTCTCAAGACCTTCTGCTAAATTCTGATTCCATTTTAATGCCGTTTTTTATCTTTTTCAAGTCCATTTTGGTATCTACCAAAAATATTCGACACTTCTTTGACTTTGGTAAGTCGAGATTCAATAAGCTTCGTCATTGTGCTTGCAGTTTTTCGAAACTTGCTAACCCGTTTTGTCCAACTTTCGCAGGCTTGCTGTAACGCTACACCTTCCAGGAGTCTTTCTGTTCTATCAATTCTCTTCTCTTTGTTACTTTCTTCCCTGCTTTTGACTAATGTCTCTAGATCACTTTTATCTAGGGCTTCGTTATCCCTGATTTTTTCAGGTCTTGTAGGTATGCTTTTCGGGTTTGTTTCGTTCTTTTGATCTATTGTAGCCAGTTTTGGGAAATAATTAAATATCATACGTTTGTCTTTTTCAACTTTAATTTCAATTTTTTCTTCCAGGATCCATTTCCATCCAAAGGCATGGTATTCGGCAGCAAGTTTTTGGAGAAGTTGATCTAGGTCGACCTTTTCTTCTTCAAACTCAAGACAATTGCTTTCTAGAGGCTCTTCCAGGCAAAATACGCATCATGCACTTTGGTCAGCAGGTCCTTCCCATAATGAAGTGTTGATGAAGGAACCTTTGGGGTGCAGGTTACCGGAGGTCAACTTTCCTAGACAGGTCACATGGATATATGGTGGTAAATATACAATTGGCACTTCTTCAGTACATTTATAGTCAGTAAGGTCTTCTAATATTTCAAGCACTAATTCCAGAGCATAGGGAAGTTGAATATCATCGATATAATTATTTCCAAAGATTTTATTCACGATCTCTTGGAATTTGGTTATTTGGTTATCGGTTAAAACTTCAGATAAGGCTGTACATAGTTCTTCTAGTTCTTTGACTTTTGGGCATTGACCAACTATGTGTCCGTTTTTGTGGCAATAAGTGCACCATCTTTTCACTCGGAAGTCTCTTTGGGTTACCGGTGGCCTTATCTTCTTTGCTTGATATTGAGCACCTTTATATGAGTATGGATATCTTGTAGCCGATTCTGGCACGGAGTGATAATAGTACTAGCTCATTCTGGCGTATTCGTCCCTCAGTTTTCGGGTTGGTAAAGTTCAATCTCATAGTCACCACCAATTGAGAAGGGGTGTACTTGACCCTACCAATATCTATATCGGCTATATACTAATAACACTAACTAATATCAACTCAATCCTGGCACTCAAGACTTCTAAACCTTGAATTGGCAGGCAGAAAAGGGCATGGTTGATTTGGTCCGGTTTCAAGGTTCGGAAGGTCTTGGAAGATGGGGATACTTGATTCGACTAACTAGGGTCTTTCGATTATGTCATGAGACTTTAATATGGGTCACGGGATTAATACTTCAATGCGTATCGGAAAGTATTGGTTTATGATATTGACAATAGTTTATTTATTATATCGGGAGTACTAACTTATAACACTTCTACTCTAATTTCGAAGGTTATTACTATATGACATTAGCTTGAGTTCTGAGCTCAAAAGCTGTCTTGCTCTTAAGACAAGAGGTATCGTATTTATACTTTTACATTACTGGCTAATTCTACTTTCATACAGGTTTCCGCCACTGAACTTAGTGCATAAAAGCAAGAAAGCGAATAAATACGACAAAGTGAATAAAGGCGCGAAAGTGAATTTTGTGAATAAGTTCACAGGCGTTTACAGATAAGGAAACAATTTAATACAGTACTATATATGGGGCTATGTATATCGGGCGAAGTAAAGAAGAAAAGAGAAATATAAAGAAGGAAAGAGAAGAAAATAGAAAAATAACAACAAAGAAAAGAAACTAGTTCTATTACGGGCGCCGGGAGCCCTTCACAGTGTCCATAATAGTTGTTCTATTGATTGTACGCGCCAATGTATACATTCCTATGAAAAATCACTGTGATTTATGATGGATTTAGATGATCCCTAATATTTAACAAACCTCGAGGATATTGTAACAAAAAATTGTTTGATAATATGTGTGTTTCACTTATTGCGAAATCTGAACCACTAATCCAAATTCAGATAAATAAAAATTTTTGTAGGAATAATACAAAATAAAAAAAAAAGTTTAAAATAAAAGTTTAAAGAAATACCAGACAATGATTCAGTTTTCTTAAAGGTTTGTTTGTTGGTCTCCATGGTCATCATGAAACTTCAAATTGTCTTAAAACGGTTTATCACACGATAAGTTTTTGGGGGGTTATTTAAACCTAAGTGCATCACGAAATTCTGTTTACACAGATCAGCACGAAATTGTCTAAACTTCTATTTCTGATCTTAGTCAAACATGATTTTTGGTAATATATATGAATACGTTTGAATGATTTATATTGATTTACACTAAATGAGGCAGAATGTGTTTGGGCTGTTTGACAATAATTCAGGCAGTGATATAAATTGGATTGGTGCAGTAGGCGCAGCGTGACTCTCCATATACCGGTATAACGCGAATATAAATTGTTTTTTTGCGGCAATAAAAATTTTTTCCAAAAATATCGTTTATACGATACCATGTGTTTGATTAATGCAAAAAGTGGTTTATCAACAAGAGTCTTAATTAACTATTCTCATAAAAATGTTGGTAAAACTTTGCTAAATAAATATTAAACTATCCCTAATATACAGAACCAAAAATAGTAGTAGACGATGGGCGTTGTAGGCGAGTTTGGTGGACAGTAGCGCATCTGTAAAAGAGATTGAATTCGCGCCCAATATTTGGGAAGGAAATTAGTATGTTATCATTTAAATCTTAACATTTGGTTAATTTTGTTATAATATTTTAATATTATTAATTAATATGCAACTTTTGCTGCTAATAGTGTGCTTAGAATATATGATGCTCTTGAAGTGAATAATTTATCAGATTGGTCTATAATAAGTAGGTATTACTAATCCTGGAACCATTAATAAAGATGGAAACTATTGCCTTTCTTGGTGTCCCTGGAAACCACAAGTATTACCAATGAATGTTGCTGGTTGTAGAAAAGAGAATTGTGCCAAAGTTTGTAAGTTTCAAAAAGTTATAAGTTATCGGACAGGAAGTGAAACTTAAATAATATGTTATTCTGATTTTTAGATTTTCAGACAAAATTCACATAACAAATGGATACCATTTGAAGTCCTTCATGGACATAATGATGCTATTCATGATGTTAGCTAGGCGCCTAATATGGGAAGATAAACTTATATTTCTCATCATCAAATCTTTAAATTTCAATATTTGTATTTTTAATAGTCTTTCTTATTCATCAAGGTTATCACCTCATCGCAACTGCATCAAAAGATCATAAAGTTGGCATTTTTAAATTATCAAACAAACCGGATGGTTATTCCGTAGAAAATATCTTTAAATTTCAATATTTGTATTTTTAATAGTCTTTCTTATTCATCAAGGTTATCACCTCATCGCAACTGCATCAAAGATCATAAAGTTGTAATTTTTAAATTATCAAACAACCAGATGGTTATTCTATAGAAAATATCGCTATGCTTCCTGTTCACGGTGCTGAGGTATGAACATTTTATGAATTGCGAAAATTCGGTATTATTATATTGTCCTAAAAAAAACAAAAAAAAATTTTTTTTTAAGGTTTGGGAAAGTCGAATGGAATATAACCGGTAACATTTTGTCTTCATCCAGAGATGATGGAAAGGTTAGATTGTGGGAATGTAAGTTTCTTTATATGCATTTGTTTGAAGCAATTATTATAATTTTTGTACAAATGGTTACATATTTTTACAATTTTTTTGTAATTCATTTTTAAGCCTCTCATAATGGTGAATGGAAGTGTATAAGTGTTATTAGTTACGAGTGACAAAACGACAATATGGAGATATAGGAATAGTTGCATCAATTTTCTATATAAAGTGTTACCATAATTAGCCATCGTTAGGCTAATTAATACCATGAATTAAACCGTGGTTGGTGGTAAAAAGTTTTAACCATAATCACCAAAGTTTGCAGTAAAATTTTGTATTTTATCCCGTTGCATGTATCAAAAATTATTTATACATGTCAAATTTTTGGTATCTTTATGTAATCAATACGTTTATTAAGTTATACAGAGAAAGTTAATAGAAATGGGATAAATTTATGAATTTTAAATGAAAATTTCTTGAAGTTTAAACTAAATTATCTTACAACTATTGAATAACAATTTTGATTTCTTGGTTTTTATATGTAAAATAAAACTTTATAGCGCTTTTCAAATTATTGTTACTATCAAATTTCATTCATCACATCTTTTTCAATTCAAATAAAAACTTTATTATAAACAATTTATTTTCACAAATATATATACTTCTTACATTTAAAACCATTTGCATTATTTACATTTTAAAATCATTTGCATTATTTACATTTAATAATAACTAAAACTATTAAAATAACTTTTTTTATTTAAATAGTCTTTATTTTTACAGAATACTTAGTTTAAGCAAAAAAGCCCCAAAAAAACAAAAAAAAGTCTACTAGTCCTAGTCATCACATAGAAGTGTATCCTATGACTAGGTAAATGTCTCGACAAAGAGCTTGCAAAAACTCCAATGAGCTGAGAATTTTATCAACCTCAGTTTTTCCAAGCAAAAACTGATTAGATAACCTGCTGCTTGTCAGTTTATTGCTTTAAAGTTCATGTTGGCAAATACATGATCTGCTCAAAAGGAACACAAAAAAAAATTGGTTTGACAAAGAACTCGCAAAAACTCAAGTGAGCTGGGAATTTTTCAAACCTCAGTTTTTCAAGCAAAAACTAATTAGATAACCCCTGCCACTTGTCAGTTTATTGCTTTGAGGCTCATGTTGTTAAAACGTGACCTGCTCAAAAGGAACATTAAAAAAAAAATAAACAAACAAAATAAATTATAGCTAATAATAAAAATACTGTAACATTTTTAAAGATATTTTGACACTTCCCAAAAGGGAGTTCAACTTTATGAGAGTGTTTCAAACTCTATAAGGGTGTTTCAAACTTTATAAAGGTGTTTCAAACTCTATTAGGAATGCAAAATATCTCTAAAAGTATTATACATTTTTACTAAAGACTTTAAGAACAGAGTAATTAAAATTGCAAATAATAATGTTTATCAGAGGGAAGTATAATGGCAAAAAAAAAGAGAATTGGTATCAAAAAAAAACAAATATAAAAGAAAATAAAAAAATAAGAGTAAAACATAATACTATAAGTGCAGAAGTGAAAGGTTGAAAAGTGGTTCTTATATTTCTTTTTTTATTTGTCAATGCATAAAGTTTTTCTATTTTCTTGTTCTTCATCAGGCTGATCCAGGATCAACAAATCTTTTATGATTTAATTGGCAGTTGATCATATAAATTGCCTTTGCTTTAGAATCTTATCCAGTATTGCCATAAAATTTTGCCTCCACATGATTAGTACCAAAATTCTTTCAAGTTCATTTATGTTATATTAGAGTAAGGGTGAGTACTTAATTAGAGTTTGGGTTTAGGTTATTATATAGTAAAATTACTTAAGAGAAACTTTTGTTAGTTCAAAAAAGTAGTTACTTATGCAAATATTTGCAAAATAAGCCTTTTTTGACAAAAGTGAGGCTTTGAGATGTTTGTTTTAAAATTTTTTTATTGTATACATCTGTATACATTATACCAAATTGTGATCATTTATTGGACAATAATCATATGAAGTAAAATTTTTATACTAATACTAGAGTAAATCTGCTTTAGATAGCCTCCTTATTTGGAAGATCTACATAGATTGACCAATCAAATCGAGATTAACCAATCAAATAGTAAAATTTTTATGAAATAAAACTAAGTAAAGCAAGAAATATAAGAAATAAGTGTCTAAACTTGTCTTGGAGTACTAATAAAAAATATCAGAAAAACAATTTTATCTATAAGTTTTTGTTCAGACTAGTGTTTAAAATTGGGTTGCAAAAGTTAAGACTGCAACAAATTTTAAATTTTTGCAAATAAAACTTAATATGCAAGTACTGAATCCACAAATAAATTTTTTAAATTTCTACAAATTTTTTGCATATAATTTTTAATTATGCATATCTGCAAATAAAATATTTAATTCGCTTACAGGTTTTATATCAGATTATTATATGCACTTTAGTAGATAATTGTTTATTCTTCAATAATTATACAATTTTGGATATGATTTATAAATTTTCATCAGGAAATTTTTAAATAAGGAGGAGATTTTTTTATATTGATCATAATCAATTACAATTAATTAAAATACAAACTTGAATATTGTACTTAATTATAATTAATATATATAAATAATGCTGATATTTCTTTTATTTATATTGATATTTATACTTTAAAATTATTATACATAATATAAATAAAGTTCTTGTGATTATTAATTTAAAATGCTTTGATTTAATTAATTTCTTTATTTATATTATTAATTAAATAAAGACAATTAACAAAAATAAGATAGTGATTGTATGTTTTTTATTGCTATTTCTTAATATTATATTGTATAAAACAAAGTATATAATAATAAGTCTAAAGTATAAAAGCAAAATTAAAGTTAAATTCAAGCATTATTTTTTTGTCAATTTTATATTTTATGAATATTAGTTTTATAATAATGTCTAATACACTTGATAAATATTTGCATTTAACTGAATTTTCTGAACCAGGTTTAAATAATCAAAATTTACCAAAAAATTATCTAAAAAAAAGCTCTGGTAAAACACATATATGACCATATTGGGATACAAGGTGGATTAAAAAATATCTATAGCTTGACCATTGATTTGATAGCTAGAGCAAATCTAAATTATACTATATCTGGTTTTTTAAATATAGTCGATATTTTACAAGTATCTTTGTTGTTGACAAAACATTTAAAAAAATTTTTTAGATAAGCATATTGGAATTAAAAGACATCAAAAAGCTATAGAAAAATATACAAACTATCAATCTAATCTGCTAGATAAAATGAGTAGTTTTATAATACAAGCTAAAGTTAATAAATTAGATATTATTGCTAAAATGCATTGTATATATTTATGTACAAAAAAGCATCTTGCAATTGAAGTATTTCTTGATTTAATGAAATTAACCAATTTATAAATCCAAAATAAACCAAAATTGTATATAACAAATCTCTAATTATGGTTTTAACTTCTATTTTTGGCCCTAAGAGAGTTATTTCAAATATAGTACAAATCATTATTAAGTAACTAAGTATCAAATTATGCAACAAATAATAATTCGAAAGCTGGGCTAATTTTTTATATGCTATTGCTATAATAATTGAAAAAATATTTTGGCTGAAGTTTTAAGATCTCTATTATAGAATATATTAATTGATAAAAGCAATACAATTATACATAATAAAAAACATGTGCTATTGTCAGTAAACATATAGTAAAAAATATACCAGTACTTCAAAATTTAGGATTGATTGAACTAAGTGAAGCAAATGCAGAAGCTATTATAAATTATTTAAAAAAATTTTTTATTGCCAAAATGCTTAATATACAAATTTTGGTAGTGATAGTAATAGTATTATGATTGGTATATATAAATTATTTACTAGGTAAATGCATAGCATTGTTTGTTCGGAGCTAAATATTTATATAAATATAATAATTAAAAAAGTTTGCTATTTACTAGATAAAAGCATAGCATTCTTGTCTAAAACTCAATTTATTTTTTGTACTATAAATTTTATATATATTCTAATTTATGGAATTAATAATAACTTTTGATCTACAATCTGTATTGTATGATTTAACTATCAAAATGTTCATCTCGATGAGATAATTCTAACAAGCTCAAAATCGTTAAAATCTAATCACAGGATCCCAAGATCATTCATCACTAAGTAAATTTCTTTACTATTGAATAACATTTGATCTACTGGGCTATTTTGGATGATTTAACTACCAAAATGTTCATCTTAGTAAGACGATTCTAACAAGCCAAAATCATTAAATTCCAATCACAGGATCCAAAGATGATAATATTTATTAATCAATTAATCAAATTGATTTTTATATATAAAATCTATTTGATTAAATGATTAATAAATCTTTGTCGATCTTTGGATTCTGTAATTGGAATTTAATGATTTTGGGCTTGTTAGAATCGTCTCACTGAGATGAACATTTTGGTGGTTAAATCATTCAAAACAGCCTAGTGGATCAAGAGTTATTCAATAGTAAAGAAATTTACTTAGTGATGAATGATCTTGGAATTTTGTAATTGGATTTTAACAATTTTGGGCTTGTTAGAATCATCTTATCGAGATGAACATTTTGATTATTAAATCATCCAAAACGAACTGGTGAATCAAAAGTTATTATTAATTCCATAAATTAGAACATATATAAAATTTATAGTTCAAGAAATAAAATTGAGTTTTAGACAAACAATTCTATGCTTTTATCTAGTAAATAGCAAACTTTTTTATTATTATATTTATATAAACATTTAGCTTCAGACAAACAATACTATGCATTCACCTAGTATAATAATGAGACCTTATATCTATTAATCCCCTCTAATAATTTTATTATTACTAAAAATTGTACTATAATTACAGTATTTATTGTTGCATATTATAATGAAATTAGATTATAATAAAATTTAGTTTCTATTTAACCTTCTAAAACCCACTTATACTTGTTTAATATAAAATCTATTCTAAAATTAATCTCTAATCTTAACCCCTAACCCTAAAAATTGCACAAAAATTTTTTTCAATAGCTTATCAATTTATTTATACTATAAATATTTCAATTTAATCTGATTTCATTTTAATCTGTTATACTTATTACTATAACTAATAATAGAAGGTATGAAGATTGTAACAGTTATTGTGACAGATCATAATAAAATCCAGATTAAATGAAAGGATAGTATAAAATCTCGAAAACTAAATTTTTTGAAGTGCATTTTTTAGGGTTAGGGGTTTAGGGTTAGGGTTAGTTTTAAAAAAATATAATAAACAAGTATTAATGGGTTTTAGAAGGCTAACAGATTAAGTATAGAATGTAGATTTCATTTTAAATTATGATCTGTGACAGTTACCGTATTATCACCAGTGTTTAAAATTCAAATTTGATTTTATATTCTCAAAAAAACATTTTTTAAAATTTTAATGATATCAAAAATTTTTTAATGTTCTCAGTATTAGAAAATCAAAAATTTTTTAATATTTAAAATTTTTATTAAATGTTTTCAAATAGAGAACATTTTTCAATAATTCTTTTTCATAAAAATTGGTAAATGTTCTCTGAGAACACTGAGATAATCAAATTTTAAACACTGATTATCACAATATATTTCACTTATTTTATTTTATTAGATATAAAATTAGCATTTCATTTTATTTAAAGATGCTAAAAAAATCGTACTCTAATTTGACTGGCTAAATTTGCAAATCATTATTTCTTTAAAAAAATAACCAATTTTTGTTAAAATGCTTTGGATTAAAAATTAGTCTAAGAAATTTTAAAATAGACTTAAATTTTTTGTACCTATATTCAAAATTTAGTGCTAAACAAGTTTACTTAGTCGAATTAGAAAGGTTGTTTTAATAAATTTAGAGAAATCATCAAAAAATGAGTTAAAAAAATAAAAAATTGTGAATATCTCTAAATTTTAATAAGAGAACCTTTCCAATTCAACTAAGTAAACTTGTTTAGTACAAAATTTTGCATATATACACAAAGAAATTTAAAAATTTCTAAATATACCTTCTAACCTAACCCTAACCTAAATGTTTTTATAATAATTTGTTTATTTTTTTAAAAATAATAATCTACAAATTTAACCAATCAAATTAGAGTGCTATATATAAGCATATTGCAGAGTGTAAAATATGCATTTATTCTAATTTAAATTAACTCTTTATTCTTGTAGCCAAATTCATAGTCTATTAATGAATATACAGAGTAAGATGAGTGATACCTATCTTATTAGTTAGTAATAATTTAATCTAGTTTTATCAAATTTAGATTATACAAAAAGTAATATTCAGATTTAATCTGAATAGCCCTTAATAAAGAATAGGATAAGCACTATCAATATATATTAACTCTCAAAATAATTTATACTATAATAAAAACTATGATTAATTTTAACTTATCAACAAAACTATAAATCTTTATTTTACAACTAATTCTAAATATATATTCACATTATAGAACGATCCCTCGTACCAAAATTCCAAGAAACTAATCTATGAAAAACTGCATATCTAAACATAACAAAACTTTACCAAGCTGCTATTGGGTACAAAGCCCATTCACTGGATATTCTGCATATAAAATAGAGATAAAAAAGACTTGCAAACTTTTAAGTGAGGCATCTTGGTGGGCTTTGGTACTATTGAGCAAAGAAGTAGTAGAGAAACTCTAGAGATTTGTTAAGTCCTATAGATATGAAAGTAGAAGTAGAGACCTGGTCAAATGTGGTATTCTATATATTGTAACTCCTACAAACTCTTTTTGTTTTTGGTACTCTTTACGACATCTCTTTGGACTTTTCAAAATTTCAAAAAATGGGCAATTTAGTTTACCTCCTCCAAAAGATCAGTAGTGTTTACTCCTTCCAAATTGGAAATGCACCTATCAAATCAGAACCAAGTTATGAGTGAAATCAGGTCCTTTGAGATAAACAATAAATAACACAAATAACACATAGGATGTTTTGAAGTAAAATTCAAAATGAAGTTTCCTTCTAGAATTTTCTTTTAGGCATAGTTTCTTTTTTCTTTCTTTTCTTATATATGTGTATATAATACTTAGGTGAAGTGATTCCTTGTACAGTATTATATAATTTTTATCATTGAGTACAGATATAAATAGTGCTATCATAGCCATTTACTTTGTGCTCCTTCTTTTTTCTTTTCATTTTTATTTTGTATTACTTTGGTTTTTCATTTAGGTAGTATAGTTTTTCCATTTTATTTTTTCTTTTATTTTTTATATATTTTCATTTTTCTAGTAGAATCCTGCTACTCGAAAAGTTAGGAGAAAGAGGATTATAAAGTAGGCAGTTATGATAGGTAGCAAATTTCAATCAATAATTCGGTACTCTAAATCTAATGAGAAGAGGGGTTACTGATATATAGTATTTAGTTAATGTTAACTTGTATTGGTATTACCATTAATATTTATTGTAGTAGCTGTAAAAAATTTATTTAAAAAAACTTACACACTATTGCAGTAACATAAGTATATAGTTAAAGTTATGTTAGTATTATTATTGATATCAATCATAATTTAATATAAAAAATTTATTTAAAAACTTGCTAGCTATAGTGACCCACAATATATAATTAAATTCATGATAGTTTGTATTAGTATTATTATTTGATGTTGTGTATTTTATTGTAAAAAATTTATTTAAAAAGCTTACAGGCAATTGCAATGAAATGCAATATTTAGCTAAAGTTATTAGTTTGTAATGGCATTATTATTGATATCTATCAGTAATTTATTATAAAACATTTATATATATAGTTAAAGTTATGTTAGCTTGTGTTGGTATCATTATTGACATGTATCATAAATTAAAAAAAATTCATTTAAAAAACTTAAACTTACTAACCACTATGGTGGTACACAGTATGTAGTTAAAGTTATATTAGTTTGTATTAAAAAACACATATGATATAGTTAAAGTCATATTAGTTTGTACTGCATTATTATTGTTGTCTATCATAACTTGATATAATTTTTTAAAAAGCTTACATGCAATTGTGATATATAGTTAAATTTTGTTAGTTTGTATTGGCATTATC
The DNA here is from genome assembly GCA_003550325.1 of Gigaspora rosea. NCBI lineage: Eukaryota > Fungi > Glomeromycota > Glomeromycetes > Diversisporales > Gigasporaceae > Gigaspora > Gigaspora rosea. Next base: position 32,517 of record QKWP01000759.1, read on the forward strand.
ATTAATGTCTATTGTAATTTGATATAGCTAACTTGAAAAACGTACATGTTATTGTGATAACATACAGTATTAGTTAAAGTTATATTAGTTTGTATTAGCTTATTATTGATACCTATCGTAATTTACTATAAAAGATTCATTTAAAAAATTGCTTGCTATAGTAATGCACAATATCTAGTTATAGTCAATAACATTATTGATCTTTTATATGCATTAGGATTGGCATGTGTTTAAAATGGTGCAACAAAAAGGTTATGTAGCTGCTTGTTATAGCTCTGGTGGCCATAAACAAATAACTTCAAGTTAAAGACAGAATACCAACATTTTAGTATGAAGGCATAATATTGGTTTGTTTATTTTACTTTTTTTTTTACTTAACAAAACAGGTAAGAATTTTTTCTTTGCTTTCTTATGCACTTTATATGTCTATATTTTACTTTAAGCTTTCACATTAATTATATCTCTAATTCTACTTATATAGCATTTAACTCTCTTTGACTCTTACTAATTCTTAGTTTTAAATTAGCTTATTAAATGGACTTTGAGTTTCGAATTTGTTGCAATATAGTTAATTTTGGAAGCTACAAAAATTCAAATTTGATATACAATGTTGGGTTCTACGTCTACTATATAAATAAAATTATTTGTAGTAACATAATAAATTTTAGATAAATTTGCATACAAGGGTTCAGAAAATAAAAATAATATAACGGGGTAAAACCTGAGTTGTTGAAATAGTAAAACTGCTATAATCATCACGTGAGGGTGAAATCTGCTTTTATATAATAAAAAATATCTGATTTCACTCTAACCCAATCTACAAAGTGAATTTTATTATTCACAACTCATGTTTTACCCTGTTTTAAAATAATTACAAATAAGGGCCCAAAGTATATATAAAGGCTCAAATTTTAAAAAATTTTACAATTTGAAGTCAAAGTAATTTTGATGTCATCACTGTATATATCTACTACTTTATATATTTTATATTCTATACCCTTTTTGCTTATAGCTATTTTCATAAATTCTAGATCAACTGATAAAAACTATAGTACAAACAGTTTAAAGACATCAAATCAATTAATAATTTTTTTAAATTGCATCTTTTCAATAAAATATTTTAAATCTACAAAATAAAATATGTAATTTGATTAGAGTTAATACCTCTATCCAGATATATTTTTTATATTCGAATTTAACCAGTTTTATTATAGTATATATCTGGATATAAATTTAAATCCAGATTTATTTATATCCGGATATAAAAACAATATATCATGTTATATCACATGACATAGTATATATCTGAATATATAAATCCGGATAGAGGTGTTAACTCTAAATTTGATAGCTTTTGACAAAGTCTATCAAACTATATATTTTATTTTAAGAATTTTTGATTATTATTGAAAGATATAATTTTAAATTTATAAGTTTTTAAAATTTTCAGCACTATATCTCGCCATCCACACCGACATCCCTAGTAATGAAATCGACTTCACAACATCCAGCCTCGGTGTTCTATAGTATTACTTGACTTCGTAGGCTTTTAATAGTAAGTGAATTCTATATGCAGATTCTTTTCATCTTCTATTCTATTTCAGTAATAGTGCTGGCAATGTTCCATTATATATAAAAAAATTAAAAAACATATAAAAATTTTAACTAATTGATTCAATTTTATAAGTAAATGATTAACAAAATTTTTAGCACTACTATAAAAATTTGATGCAACTAAACTATTTGCATCATATTTTAGCTATATTTGATAAGTTTTTTAATTCTGTGTTATCAGAATTGGATTCTCAGCATTATAGTAATTCGATAATACAGAATTTAAAAACTTATCAAATTTGACTGATTAAATATATTAGTTGTCTAAGAATTTATGAAAATAGCTATAATGACCTTTCTTTTAGCCAAGATAAGCTTGACTAAATAAAGTATAATATTTATTAATATCAAAGTTTATTTGGTTCTAAACTAATAAGTTTATCCCATACAAAAAAATAGTTTCACATTTTATAAAGTAGAGGTTGGACCCATGAACCCCTTATCCAGATATCTATACAGTTAACCAGATATCTGGGTGTTATAAGTGTCTTATGAATAGTAACTATTATTCGTCATTTTTAAGCAGATAACCCACAGATACCCCAGTTACCTGCGGGTATCCGCGAGTATATAGTATGACATATGACATCAAGGAAATATAGCGAACTTTCATTGTGATTGGCTAATTTTTGTAGATTATCTCATCTAGTATCTGATATCGCAGCCACAAATATGAATCTACAACATTCAAAAGTAATTTGGTAATCGGCAAGGTAATTCAGAAGTTAGCTGAGAGGTATGTTTAGACGGTTTAATTTAGCCAATGAGTATAAATATAATTTATAAATCTATTGAACTTTAGTAATTTATTTTTAAAAGGTTTACATCGCTAATTTATTTTATTTATAATTTACTTAGTCTTAAAGATAGTATTCAAGTAAAATAGATTAGCTGCATGAAATAATAAAATGTAAGCTTATAGATTCAGGAGAAGGTTGACATTAAACATAATGTTATGGGTACTTAGATGCACTCTCTGTGAACTAAGATTTAGTATACTTAGAGAAGAATAAAAAAAGGTCATTTACAGAGGTTATATAGATTTTTTGGGCCTGAATTTAAGATTGCATTTAGAGAGGTTGTGTTTTTTTTTTAGAGAAGTCGTGCTTTTTTTAGAGGTTTTACTGTATTAATTTAGTTTGATATCAGTAGAACTGTTTATTATAGTTCAAACTATCTTCTAGAGTAAATGTTTCATACTTTCTATTTTTTTCGCGCTTTTTATATTTTTTTTCTAATTTTTATTTTATTTTATTTTTTATTTATTTTTTAATTTTTATTTAATTTTTATTTATTTTTTATTTTAATACCTTGGTTTGTTGGATATTGTTTGCACTAAAATGATGTTCTTTGAGTTATCAAAATTTTATAAGAACATGAATAAATATCTTTAGTTAGTTTCATATAAAATAAATTTGTATATAAACAATTTCGATCAAGAAAAATCAGCTATAAAACTTCGCTATGCTCAGTTTATCTGTATGATGATTTAGATATCCAGAAGGTTATCCAGTTATCCGTAGAGTTTATTCAGATATTCGTAGCTAAAAGTTGACAGGTTATCTGGATACAGTTTTTACAAAATGGTTACAGTAAAATGGGTATTCAGATATCCGGATCCAAGCTCTATTGTGAAGGTTACTACACATCAAAGACCTTTAAATTGCAAATGCTTATTTGTATTCATAGAGAATACTAAATTATATTTAAATATTGTCTTAAGTAATTACAATTTTTACATGAAAGATGCTAAAATAAAACAAAAACAGCTGTCTAAACTAGTCTTGGTCCACTATATAAAAGTGTTAGAAATGCCCTAACCTTAATATCAATTGATTTTAATTAAAATTAGAAAAATTATAATATACGTATGTACATATATATGTATGTACTTGGCTTTAAGTAACTACTACCATATATGTCCGAAAATAAGCTATTACCTAAAATAAGCTACCCCTGATTTTTTAAAAATCTTAAAAATTTTTAAGCAGTTGCTACATATAAACCTTTATTTTTACTAAGTAAACTTCAAAAGTTTGATTATGTAAAGTTGTTCAGCACATCAAAATACATTTATAGTAAAAATTTGGTAACATTTAGACAACTTTTTATTAGTACTTTTTTAATTTTTCAAAAAACTCAATATTTTGAAAATAAGCTACTTGTGTAATTTTTTGGCCAAAAAAGGTAGCTTAATTTCGAACACATATAGTAAATTGGTCATGTATTCCAATAAAATTAACAACTGATTTTATATATCGCAACTTATAATGAATCAGGATTAAAATAAAATGTGGGTTTCTATTTAACTAGTATTTAACTCTCTCATACTTGTTTAATATAAACTTTAAAACTAACCTCTAATCTCAACCCCTAGCCCTAAAGAATGTGCCGATTTGTCAATTTTTTTATAATACATATTTTACTTTAATTATAATCTGTCACATTTATTTTATATTTATTTCATATTTAATATGTATCCACATTTATATAATCTTGTGCTACTATCTAATTTAACCCTAACACTAAACCTGTATAACTAATACTAACACACAAAACACTAATCATAATTATTACACTAATACTAATCATAATCATAATTCTAACCCTAAGCCATTCTATCTTCTAATCCTAACCTAACTCTATACATGATATAAGCAATCTTTAGCAGATATATCATGATATAGCATGCAGCAAGAATGACTTACAAAGATGAAATAAGTACCAATGAATAATGACACCAACAAACGATGACACAAATAATGAAAAGAGATACCAACAAAGATACTAGCGACAAAAAAGGACCAATTAATAACATCAGTAATAAAAGAAGGCACCAACAAGACAGCACCAAAGATGAATGGCAATGATTCCATATCATGGTGAACCTAAAAAAATCTAAGCAGGTTAAAGAAAATAAAGAAAAAAAAAGAAAAAAAAGAAAAATAAAAACCTTTACCAGGGCCATTTTACTTCACAAAAACATCAGAGAGAACCAAAGACAACCCGTAAGAGTGTCAGAGAAATATGAAAGACCACCTATAAGACCACCTGCAAAAATGCCAGAGAAATATGAAAGACTATCTATAAGACACCCACACAACACCTGCAAGACCACATTATGAACACAATATCAACCCACAAAAATGTTAGAGAAATATAAAACACTGAATCCAGAAGAAATTTAACAGCAACTTTGACAACACCAATGACGACACCAACAATAACACAATGACAATAATGATGACACCAACATGACGCCAATTGTGACAGCATGATGAAAGATAAGATAAATAAATGAATAAAAAAAATAAAAAATAGTTAGTAAGGAAAGCAAATAAAGCAAAGGCAAGTGAAAAAAAAACAAATAAAAAAACAGATCAAAGATGATCTATACTTATCTATCCAGATCTGGCGATGCACAGCCGATTTTGCAACAGCAATCAGATCAACTCATGAACTTTTAATCATGTGTTTTTCCCGTTCTTTAATTGGCCAAAAAGGCCAGAGATATATAAACTATATATCTCTGGCCAGAGACATATAAACTATATATCTCTGGCCAGAGATATATAGAAAAGCTCATAAATAAAAAGTGAAAAAATGAATTAATATATGCTCGCCTAAATATAAATGTTAGCTAAATTTCAGAATACATTCAAAATATTCATATATATTTTAATAATTTTTGCATTTGCCACGTAGAAACATCAGCATTTGTTTTTCGGCAGTAGCATGAATCTGGTAGGTGTTTTGTATAACCAAAATCTAATAGGAAGAAAATTACCACAATAACTATACCTTTTCCAGGTTTTTCATTCTGACATAACAAACTTGCATCTCCAAGTTATTCCTATCTTGTTTAGGCATGTACAGTTCTTCTGTTATGCCAATACAAAGAACCCTTAACTGTTAAAGGTATTGGCTTGAATTTCGAGTTACACTGAAGATCGGATATTTATTATAGCGAATTTCACGAGTCACGAAGCCATATCCTTGCGAATCAATAAAGTGTTGAAAAAGAAAATATGAAATACAGGACGATAAAGATCGATTTGAATATAATGAAAAAAAAAGCAAGACAATAAAGAATTATCTTTATAGATATCAATGAAAAAGATCAATGCAAATATCAATGTGATTATTAATAATTATTATCGTCATTGATAAATGCGCAATTTTTATTGTCATTATTAATAAATTAAATAATAAGTAATTATTATCAATAGTTTATTACATTGTTGCGGTCTCATGTCTGCATCACGAATTGACCTGGGTATTTCACGATCCGGTATGCTCATACAAGTACAATAACAATATGTTACATTAAGCACATCCCATTAACATTCGCCCAATTAAATGTAAATTTTTGTTGACACCGTTCTGGATGGCAGTTAACCATACACTCCGGTACACTGATTGACCAATCTAATTTAATTGAGTTGTCAATCTTTGGTTGTAAATTTATTTTTAGGACAAACGTTAAAAAATTGGTTTAAATTCAAGTTAAAATATCTCGATAAATTATTATATTAACGTAGGGTAAAAAGTGAAATACATATAGATATAAACTGGAACATTAATTTGAATCAAAAATCTCGAAATTGATAAAAAAGTACCAAAGACGGGTTTTCCTAATCTATCACCCGAATTGGCAGGAAGAAAGAAGTATAGATAGGCTTGGTCCAAATTTCAAGGTTATTGGATACTATTGCGGCACAACTGGAGATTGAGATAAGTATCGGAATTGTTCATTTAAAAATTTCCTGCTAATACAGGAAATAAAAGTTATAGTAGTTTGCAAAAGATGTGATAACGGCAAGAAACTAAATATACAGTATATTATGCAAATTGATAGAAAACACTTAAGCTATCTAACAATCATTCCAAGACTCCTTAAACTTTGAATTGGTGGGAAAAAAAGAGGTATAGAGAGGCTTGGTTCGAATTTCAAGGCATTGGATCTTGTTGTGACACAACTGATGATTGAGATAATATTGGAATTGTTAATATTTAAAAATTTCCTGTTAATTCAGGAAATAAAATAGTTATAGTGGTTTGCAAAAAATGTGATTCTATGATTTCCATGGTGATAATAGCAGTAAACTTCTAAAATTCAAAATAATTAATTAATTATATATTATTTACTAAAATTTCATTTAGTGAGATATTAGCTAAATTAGCTATCAGTGAAACGATTGTTAGTAAGCGTATCCATTAATAAAGTTTAATTATTAAATATACAGTATATTATTAACTATATGCATATCGATTCCTGCTAATGCAGAAAATAAGAGTTTGCAAAAGATGTAATTCTGTGATTTTCATGGCAATAATAACAAAAAACTTCTGAGATTCTAAATAATCTATCAATCATATATTCATATATATTATAATAAAATTTCAGTTAGCGAGTTGTCGGCTAAATGAGCTGTTGGTGCAATAAAGTAAGGCGTATTTATTACTAATTTTCATTCTAAATAACCTATTAATCATATATTATTTTTGAAGTCTGTAAAATTCTCAAAATCAAAAAATTGCCTAATTATATGATCATACCTTCTTGCAAATTGTATTGCCTGTTGCCGAATTTAAGTTTTAGACCACAAACATACAATATATTGTTTATTAAATAATAGCAGTTAGATATGTATATAGTTGTGTTAGTGGCGCCTGAAAAAAGTGCAGAACCATGGATTTGTTTAGGTCAGTTGTACAATTTTAAGTTATGTGCATATGGTTTATACAGGTATATAACTTTAATTTATTTAGGTTTGTATTAGTTACTGGTTTAATATGTAGTACTTAAGGGACTTCTTTTTATTGTAGCAAATATTTATTTATTTATTTTTTTTTTTCCTGCAAATATTTATTTATTGTTCGCATTATTGTTCAGTATCTTCTCCTAAATTATAAAAAAATTCGAGTGTAACATTTAGCTGCAAGGTAACGTTTAGAATACTCAATATAAATAATATTCAATTGTATTACATTAACTATCCATGATGTACATATTTATTTTTACATAACACGCTTTATCTTTAACGCGCTTTTTTTTATTTTGCCAGATTCACACTTTTATACAACACGCTTTGTCTTTAACGCACTTTTTTTTTTATTTTGCCAGATTCACACCTATTTATTTTTATAGATTTGTCTTTAACACACCTTTTTTTTATTTTTTTTACCAGATTCACAAATATAATTTCGATTATATATATCATTACAAAGGAAAAATGAAACCTTCGATTATTATTAATATATTAATATGGAGTTATACGTCAAATTTAAACAATTTAGGTATCTACCTTTTATTATCATAAGCTGTTATTTTGGACTTTTTAATCTACCGCCATATGCTTTATCTATTTAAATATAATACTTGCCTGAAGTTAAATATAAGCTGATTTTCTTCAATTCAATTGTACGTATTACATTAAATTGTCCACAATGCACCTATTTATTTTTATACAATACACTTTATCTTTAACGCACTTTTTTGCAAATAGAACTAATTATTCGATTATATCATTACAAAGGAAAATTGACTGTATTGGATTCAAAAAATTCAACCTTTCGAAATAACGCACATGGGTGTATCCAAAATAACGCCCAGATTAATTCATTAACGCGCAGATGGGCTTTATTTCGCGCTTATACGATACACTATAATTCCTAAAAAAATATAAAATAAAAAGAGTAAATTAATAAAAATATACTTACTCTTGATATTAATTCTTTGCATATTTGTAAACTAGCATTCTTGCATGTCCTTACGGACGCGCAGTAAAAATAAGTATTACTAAACCGTATTGCAGCCATCACATAAGTCATATTTTAGCGAATATTACTTAACCTTAATATTTGTGGCTTTTTGATTATTTGCGGTCACCACATGAGTCATATTTTAGTGAATATTACTTAGCATTGATATTTGTGGCTCCTTGATTATTTATTCACGGGATTTACGGCGCAATTAAACTTTTAGCTTCGGAGAGATAAATTTATCTCATGACAACATAAAGCCAAAAAAAAATTCTAAATCCCGGTTTTCTTGACAACATTCATTTTTGTGTGTATGCATAAGCAAGCCAATCAGAGCATATTTAACGCGGACACATCATAGAGATTTAATAGTATAGTTATAAATTTGGCGCCACCAAGAATCGGAATAATATACATACAGCATACAAAATAAAAAAATCCAACAAATCAATTAAAAAGAATGTAATTTTGGAGGAACGTCTGTTTATGGTGCCATTTTCTATAAGGTTGTGGTATAATTCTTAGGATGTTAGAAAATAAATAGAAAACTTTATTTTAATTTTTTTTTTAAAAATTAGACAACTTTCTGTACTCACTTTCCTCCGAGAATTCTAAATAAATTTAAGTTAATATAAGTAAATAAAATAAAGTTTAAAAGCACGTGAAGCAAAATTCGTACGCGTCACGAATACTATTACCCCAATTAATTCCTAAGTATAAGCGCACAATTTACTTGAAATAATGGAAATGGTTAAACAGCGTCAAAAACGACTTGCCAGAGAAAGGCAGAGAAATTTAAAAAAGAGAAGAAAAGTTATTGATGCAGAAACAAGAGTGGAAGTAGAGCCCACAAATATAATAGAAACAACCTTAAATAATGACAGTATTCCGTCAGTAGAAACAGAAGTTTCTATTAGTACAAATAAGACTAATACTCAATTTAATCGAAGAAGACGAAATTGGATAAAGCGTTACGAGTTGGAGAGAATGGATCAAACATGTGCCTATTGTGGAGCTAAATTTTGGATGGAAGAAAAAGATCTTAGTAGCAATCGGAGATCTCCAACATTTGCAATTTGCTGTGCACACAGCAAAGTGCCCTTACTGGAGCTTCCACCATATTTGCTTAATCTATACACTTCATCTGAACCTACTGCCAATTTATTTCGTAAGAATATTAGAAAATATAACAATATATTAGCTTGCACATCATTTGGAGCCAATATTGATGAATTTCAGGGAAGGGGTGTCTCTAACTTTCGAATTCATGGCCAAGTCTATCATCGTATTGGATCTTTATTACCGGAAGAAGGCCATGCACCAGCATTCGCCCAATTATACATCTACGATACTGCACATGAGAATCAAAATCAATGTAACATTATGCAAGATTTAGATGAAGGAATTCTGCAAAATCTACAAAATATGCTTGATCAATACAATCCTTATATCTTCGTCAAGTAAGAGATGCCATTCAAACAGACCCAACTATTGAAGTTTCATTGCTAATTCATGGCGATAGAACAAAAGATTCTCAACGGTATAATATTCCTATGGCATCTGAAGTAGCAGCTATTATGATTGGTGATGGTCATGAGGTGGACCCTTCTAATAGAGATATTCTTATTAGATCACATGATGGAAGTCTACAAAGAATATCAGAATTACATCCCTCATATGATCCCCTTCATTACGTATTATTGTTCCCAAGAGGCGATGATAGTTGGCATGATAAAATACCTCTCACTCGGTCTTCTATAAGAGATAGAGTAACTGAAATGCAATTTTACTCTTATCGATTACAAATTAGTGATGGAAGTTGGCTACATCATGCTGGTTGGTTATATTAGCAATATGTTGTTGATCAATATGCTAAAATAGAGCAGAGCTGTTTAAATTATATTAGATATAACCAACCATTACTTCGAACTGAATATTACAAGGGTATCGTGGATGCTATACATTCAGGTGATGAAAGTGCCAATGTAGGTCATCGTATAATCCTTCCATTATCATTTTCAGGTAGGCCACGCCAAATGTATCAGTTATACCAGGATGCTATAGCATTGTACGACATTTTGGAAAGCTGGATCTCTTTGTAACTTTTACATGCAATCCTAAGTGGCCAGAAATTGCTAGAGAGTTATTTTCTAACTAAACTGCTGCAAATAAACCTAATTTAACAACTCAAGTGTTTCACATAAAATTATGAGAACTATTAAAAGACCTATGCCGCAATTATCGTCTTGGTAAAGTTATTGCATATATATACATTGTTGAATTCCAGAAACGTGGTCTACCTTATGCGCATATTCTATTAATACTTGCATCAGAAGATAAATTAAGGTCCACAGATGCTTATGATTCAATTATCTCTGCTGAGATTCCAGACTCTATACTATATCCTCTTGCATATGAGACCATGTCAACTATGATGATGCACGGCCCATGTGGTATATTAAATCAAACTGCACCATGTATGAAAGATAGTGTGTGTCAAAAACGGTATCCCAAAAGTTTTCAAGAACATACTCACAAAAATGTAAATGGATATCCTGCCTACCGTAGGCGGCAAACAAATCATTTTGTTGAGGTCAATGGAGCATAACAGAAGTTCATTTTAATTGGCAGAAATTGGAGTAAATATGATTGATGATGATCATTTTTTTATACAGTCAATTGTAATTTTTAGAATACTTTTATTAGTAAAGATTGTCACGTTTTATAAAAATTTTTTTTTGTCTACGTAATAAAACAATGAACTTTATTAATCGATTTTTTACCTTTAAACCTATTGTTTTTTAATGAGAGATGCAATTAGATGCAAAAGATTAGAAAACTAAATGAGAAACGAAATTTTTACCGGCCTTGATTATGTCGGAAATGTCAGAAGACCATAATAACATATGTTGAGTGAAAGTCCACATAGTAAGTACCAGTTTTCCTTTTACTTATATGTATTAGCGACTATGGAAAAAAGTGATCACAGCTTAAGTTTAATTAATTTAAAGAAGTCCTTTTTGAGGTTTTAGACTCTTTTAACTAAATTTAGTAAAACTCATGAGTGTTAAGATTAGAAGAAGGGGAAGAGTCACGATCGAGAATTTAAACAACACCAAGTATTTGGGAGTAGACACGAATTTCACGAGTCATGCACGGTCATTATTTTGGGGCAGTACCCAAGTACGTTGTATAAAATTCTGATGGGCTGACAAAGTAGGTTTAAACTTGTTTAATATTAAAAAATCTAGCTGATTTATTAATGATTGTAACAGACTAATAATAAGTTTCGCTTATACACATAATCAGGAATTTTTATTAATTCCGGAGCAGAGCGGAGGAACTTAAGTCCAGACAATAGGCACTGTATGGGCCGACTTCAGTTCAAGTGCAATATGCAAATTTTAATTTAATCAGCACATTATCAATAATCAACAAATAATCAAGAAATATAGACATATAAAATCAAAAATTCAACGGATTCAATATTATGTAGTTGGTCGCTATTGTAATTATAAATACATAACTAGTAATAAAACGGCATTTTATAGGGCTGGGGCCTTAAATATTAGTTTTAAAAAAAAAACCCTACCGTAAAGCTAGTATTGTAGCTTACCTAGTACAGCAAAATTATTTATTAGTTAATAAAATCAATTAATTAATATAAGCAACATATTTTATAAATCTATATTAATATGCAACGATAAGACCTATACATATTTTGGGACGCTTATAGCAAAAGCAGGGGATGGGACTATATATTATATAGTCCCATCCCCTGCTTTTGCTGTGGGCGTTCCTATTTCTTGTCGCCAATGTCTATAATGGTTTGTTATAATACTATGCCTTGCGAGTATCGAGAAACATTAAAATATTTTGATTTTCTAAAAAAGTAAAATTAACTAAGAAAATTAGTATAATGTTTAAACATACTATAGGATTTTTCTTTTTTTCACTAATAAAATTTTGCCATTTGCACTGATCTTGCCTTTTAGTATCATTTCTTGCTGTCTTTTGTTTAGGCTTGTGTTTTTGCATTTTGTCATAAATTTCAATATAAAAAAAAAAATACATGTTGAACTATTAATCATTATGTATTACAGGGGCAGGAGCCGGACATTGCAAAAATTTCTATAAGTAAGGCTTTCACTCCATTCTACCCCAATAATAAAACAGTTAGCAGGTATTACAACTAGTATAATAAATATTACTAGTTGTGAAATAAGTTCACTATTTTTTAACATGCCAATCAAAAAAATTAATTGTTGCAGAACATACTGCATGATATACATAAAACTATGATATCATATTAATAAAATAAACTAATCTTTTATTTTAAAAAATACTGTATATAGTTTAAGTATTAAAATAATATTTATTTACTTTTTATAGTATTTATTTATTAATATAGTATTTTTTTTAGTATTAAGTTAAAGTTATACTTTTAGACTTTATTATTAAGTATATATCTTTTTTAACATTTTTGAATTTCTAAAAAGTTTTAAAGATTGGAACTATATTAAGTTTTATTAATATAGTATAATTTTATTAAAAATAGTTTTATTTACCAATTATATATATCATTAAGAGCTGATAAATATTTTAAATTAATACTATCTTGTGCTGATAAAATTTGTGCTTCATTTGTTTCATTATTTTCATTATCATTACTTTCATTTTCATCATCATCATTATTATTATCTTCTTCTATAAGTTCTTTTAAATTATTATCACTACTTTCTAATCTTTCTACAAATGATTTTACATTATCAAAAATTCCTTTTTTATAATATTGTACACAATATTCACACCTATTATGCTTTTTTTTATAACAATCTAAATGATATCCATGTCCACAAATTAAAATAATTTCATTTTCTTCTGTAGTTTCAACAAGAACTTCTTTACAAGCATCACATTGATTTGATGTAGGTGGAAATGATGAATGATATCCAGCTGGAAAACTTCTAATATCTACTATTAATTGAAGAGCTGATAATGTAAATTTTTTCTTATTTTTAGAAAATTAGGGTTTTCCAATATTAGTATAAATAGAATGAAAATTTTCTATTAAAAAAATTGATGTTTTTTGAATTAATATATCTAAAGTTGAAGAAGAATAAGGATATTTTCATGTATTTCTATAAAAATTTATAAAAGAATAATTACGATAATTTAATATTTAAGTTTGTTTTTTTATAGTATCAACTGAATCTTTTGAAGTTGTATTTGCTTGAATTTTACTATGAACATTTTCAACAAAATAGTCATTAAAATTTACAAGATATGATTCTAATAATTTACTAAATGGATGATTTGTATCTTTCCAGTAAAAATAATCTGATAAAAAAGCCAAAGGTGCTTTGTTATAATTTTTTCTATTCTATCGTAATGCAAATGTCCAAATTCGAAAAATAGTTTCTATATATTCTTCAAATGATCCAGATCTAAAAACAATAGCATATATATCTAGAGCTGCTGGAATTAAATTATCCAAAAGATCAATAAGCATCCTATATTCTATATCTTTACATAATTTAGGAAATTTTAAAATAATTATATTACTAATTTTTTCCAACTTTCACTTGCCAATTCTAAAAGTAGATTAATTTTATAAGGTTGGGGATTTTTAGATAATTGTTTTTTTTTAAATCCAAAAACATATCTATATAATTTGTTAAAAAATTCATAATGAACTATTAAAATATGTTGTCTTGTATTTAAAGAAACATGTAAAGGTCCTAAAATTGGAATAAAATTTTTAATATTTGTTGGAATAGTAATTTGATAATTTGGATTATTTTTTGAATATTTAGTTCTTTTTGTAATAAAGTTATAGCCTTTCGAATAAATAGTTGACCTGGCCAATCTGCTACAACTGGTAAAATATTTTGATCCAAATAATTATATAGTGATAGTATTTGTGTTATCATTGAAAGTGCTTTAATATAATCTGTTGTTGATTTTAATCTATATTCTTCAATATTAACAATTTGAACATTTTTTATAGATCTTTCTTCTTTTCGTTCACAAATTGCATCATCATAAATATGAATTGTAAGAAGTTCTATTCGATCAAAATGTTGAAATTTTTGAATATTTTGATTAGTCCAATAAAATTTCTGAGCATTATAACTTATATCAAAATTTCTATTATATTTTCCAAGCAAATATTTATTAATTAAAGTTGCATCAATATTAAGAGGATTAAAAAATGGAATATTATTAAATATTGCTGGAATTGGTCTACAATTTTCAATTCTTTTTGCAACACATGTAGCCATATCATATGTATTTGATAATGATGTTTTATCTAATCTTTTATAAGAATGAATTGAATGATAATCATCAATATTAAAAATATGCATATTATTTTGCTAAATAAATAAATATATTAAATCAATAAATTAAAATAAAAATATATTTAAAATTATTATTAAAAATTTACTTACAAAAAATAAAAAATAATTAGAAATTTTTAAAGAATGTCCTTTTGCTATTTTTTTTTTATAATCATCAACTGTTTTATAACATGCTGTAATTCCAAGATTTGCTAATGTATCTATTGCAGAACCACTACATCCAGATGCTAATAAATAAAGGCCAATTTCTATTTTTAATTCATTTGCAAATTTATTTCGAGCTCCAGCAAGAAGATAACAAAATCCAACTGCTATTTTTTTATCATTTTCTTTAGTTTGATTATCTCTGCTTTTTGGACTTATAGCATTAAAAATTTCATCAAAAAATCCATCAAGTAAAAAATTAGATTTTGTAATTAATTCTGAAAACTTTTTAGGATCTAGTTCTATTGGATTATTTAGACTTCTTTGTTCATTAAAAAGAATTTTTGAAAGTAAATCTATTTTATTTTCAAAACTTAAAGCTAAATATTAATAAAAATATTATTAGTATTAAAAAAAATATAATAAATAAATAAAATATAATAAATTAAAAAATTTTACTTGATGTTGAAACATTTAAATTTGTTTTATTTGAATTTTGATTTATCTCTGCTTGAAATATTTCTAACTGATTTGCTCTATTAATCAATTTTGTAAAATCATCTTTATTTAAAATAACTTCATCATCTACAATATCAATTGTAATATCTTTCCATTCATCAGTAATAATTTCTGAAAGTGTAAAAATTTCATGAATTTTTTTATTAGTAATAAATTCTTCTGATTTTCTTTTTTTACTATTTCTATCAGGTTCTACAATTTTTAAATAGTGCATATCACATAATTGATTATTTATTTCTAAATAATTATACTCATCAAATGTATTTTTGTCAATTGATTTTTTTTTTGCATATGTAGTAAACTTATAATAATAAGTAATATCATCATTGTTACAATCTTTAACTTTGCAAGGACCTTTGTTTTGTTCTCGTGGCATTTTAAAATTTTTTTTAAACAAATTATAAATTTAATTGATAAAAAAAAAATTCAAATTAAAAAAAAAAATTTATTTTATATTTGCATTTATTCAAGTGTTTATATATTTTACTTGCTTATGCATTATTTGCTTACACATTTATTTATTTTGATTACACATTTATTTATTCACTTACTATAAATTACCATATACAAAATTCCGGGTGCAGGTCATAGAATCTATAGATGCAAAATGTATAAAGTTTTTATTTTAATAATACAAACTCTTATTTATTCCTTATACTGAACATTTATTTACACTTGTGTATTTATTTATTCGCTTATACATTTCGCTTATATAAAATTATCTAAATTCGAAATTTATTTAAAAATAAAGTAGACTATCAATAAAATAAAAAAAAAATTTAAATAATAAAATTTGGCATAAAAATAGTAATTTTAACATAACTATATGTATGTAATTCATAGAAATTTAAATTTACCCAAATTTGAAAATATTTATTTATAAAGGCCTAATTTTTGAAAATATTACAAATACGGGCCTAATGTAATAACGAGATCATTTCGCAAAGATCACTCACCTCAAATGAAATTGCGGTTAAAGAATAATAACTTTATTCATAATAAGCTTTATATTATTTATTTAATATATAAATACATATTTTAACGAAATATTTAAAGAGAATAATATAATTATACAAATTCATTTTAAAATAAGATCATTACATTGATTTAGTGAAACATTTCAATGTAATTTTTAGATGTAAAGCATAAAGATAACATTTATATGAATGTAATTTTCCATTAAGCATTGTAAATTAATTTTATTTCTGTCTTCATCTTCGATTATTGGTTCATATATTATGGGCTTTTTCACCATATTTTCACAAGCATTGGTCTTCTGGTGAGTGGACTCTTTCCATTTTAGTAAATGTCATCCCAATTTGTTTAATATAACGATGACAATATGGGGGTAGTCAATAGAAACCAAGCAAATTTATTAGATAAATTTGCTTGGTTTCTATTGACCACCCCATATTTACAATCGAAGATGAAAATTATTTTTATAAGTAATTGTTAGAAAGTTGAGACGAAAGAAATTACTAATAGATAAATACCTTGTATATCATATATTGGATATATGATTACTAATTAACATTTGTTAATGTAGTAACGACGACTCTTCTTAAGTGCCAAAAGTAAAATTTGAGTTACATACATACAAGTAAGTTAAATCATGAATGGGTTGAAATCCTGCTTAAGCCATGATGAAACTGATTCATATGATGCAAAATGACTTAGGCCCATATTTTGATCAAAAAACTTTAAATAAATTAATTGTTGTGACTCGAATAACTCGAATAAAACTCGAAGAATATTATTATTCGAATGATTTGAACACTCTTCAGAGTTTAATTCGCAAGTCACGAGTCCAGTCATTAGTTCAATAGAAATCTCTTTATAAATCTGGTCAAATTGACCAGATTTAAAAAGAGATTTCCCCTTTTTTTATTGAACAGCGCCCATACGGTATATAGTAAGCTTAAGATATATGGAGTAACTCAAGCATAAAATAATAAAAGATCATATTTCTCTTACCGGGTTAGGAATCTTTCAATTTAATCATTTCGATCAAAAAACCCCCAGACCAAACAACCATCTTTTTTTCATAGAGATCCTCTGAATGGCTATTAGGATCCGCATTTCACACAATGAATTTTTAGCGAACAATCACTTCAATTAACTTCGATTAATCGAAATAATTGAGCAGTATCTAGATCATTAGCAAATCAAATCGAGGGAGCTGCTTGAAAACAACCTCAGTTGAAATTCTTAATGCAAGGTAAAGTATATTCATATGGATTTTCACGGTGGAAATATTTTGTAAATTAGAAAAAGTATACAATCTTATGAATCCAGAATAGATCTAGGATTGTTCAAAAAACAGAGGTTAGAAGTTTGTAGTGGCCTTTATTAAGTAATTAATTTGTAACTTACTGAGCTAACTTTTATCCAAGATGGTGGCTTATTATCTAAAACAATAGAATATATAACCAAAGCGGATTTACAATTCACACATACCAATATAGCATCGTCTGTTTGTCAAAGAACTACAGGTAGTAATCTTAAGTTTCGCTTTACAAGGGTTAACATTTAAGCTTCGAATAGATTCTGTTTCATTTTAAAGTGTTTGACGTTAGTAACGATAAAAACGAAATAAATTAGCCAATCAAAAATTATTCATGCATATGATTCGATATATGATCGACACATTATCCGAGATATGATCGACACAATATCCGAGGTAGATCAATAGCCAATCAAAATGAACTTCTGTTATGCTGGTCAATGGAATTAAGTTAAATAATACAGCATAATGTCGAGTTGCTTACAAAATATAATGCCCATATTAATGTTAAAATTTGTAGTTCTATCATATCTGTTAAATATTTGTACAAGTATGTTTATAAAGGTCATGATCGGGCAACCATCACTCTTTTTCAACCCGGTAGCAATGAAAATCAAAGGGCATCAAATAAAGTTGAACCAATTGACGAAATCAAAATGTATCTTGACGCGAGATAAGTTTCAGCTTCAGAAGCTTTCTGGAGAATTTTCATTATAAAATGCATGGCTGTTCCCCAAGTGTACAAAGACTTGCAGTACATCTTCCAGGAGAGCAGAATGTTTTTTTTAATGATGGCAAAAATCTTCAAAATGTTGCAGAACGTGCTAATACACATATGACAACTTTAATGGCTTGGTTCCAAGAAAATGCAAATAACACCTCAGCACGTACATATACATACATTGATTTTCCTGATTATTATACTTGGGATCTGTCTCAACATAAGTGGAAATCTCGAAAAAATACAACAGGCGCTATCGGAAGGCTTTATATGGTACAACCTTCAGAAGGGGAAAGATATTATCTGAGAGCCTTACTTACCTGTGTTAAAGATGCTACTAGCTTTGATCATTTAAAAACTGTTAATAGACATCTGTGTAGAAGCTTCAAAGAAGCTTGCTTTCTTCTGGGCCTCCTTCAAGATGATACCAAATAGGATGCATATTTATTAGAAGCAAGTAAGATACATACGGAACAACAATTATGGCATCTCTTCGCAACAATTCTTCTTTTCTGTCAACTACATAATCCTGAAGTATTGTGGAATAATCACTAAGAGGCATTGTGTGAAGATATTTTATATCGAGAATGTCAACTAACACAAAATCAAGAAAGTATAATGAGCGAAAGAATTGAATGGGAAGCACTTAATCAGTTAGAATCCTATCTTATATTAAATGGTAAATCGTTAAAAAACTTCCCTAACATGCCATTACCTCTAGAAAGAATGCGAAATTCTAACTATGATGAAAATTTGGACCAATTAATAAGGGAAGAGAGATTGTATAACATCGAACAGTTAGAAAATGAACTAAAACTAAATGTACCTCTGTTGAACAAAGATTAACATGCAATATACAATGCTGTAATGCAGGCTATTGAAAATGAAGCAGACTGTTTCTTTGTGGATGGTCCAGGTGGCACTGGCAAGACTTTTTGGTATAATGTTCTGTTAGCATACATCAGGTCACTTGGAGAAATTGCTGTAGCAGTAGCTTCTTCTGGAATTCCCGCACTTTTAATAAGTGGTGGTTGTACTGCACACAGTCGATTCAAGATTCTACTTAAATTAAATGAATCTTCAACCTGTAATATTTCACGAAGAAGTAAAGAAGCCCTTTTAATTAACAAAGCAAAGCTTTTTATTTGCGACGAAGTTCCAATGGTTCATAAATTCGCATTTGAAGCACTTGACCGGACTTTTCGTGATATTGTTCAAGTAGATAAACCATTTGGAGGTAAGGTTTTTGTTTTTGGGGGCAATTTTCATCAGGTACTTCCAGTTATACCACATGCATCTCGTGCTGAAGTTATCTCTGCAAGCCTCTGCAAATCATTTTTGTGGAGACATATTAAAGTAATGAAATTAGTTATTAATATGAGGCTATATCAGACTGATAATAATAATGAGAATCAGAGACAAAGACAATTTGCTAATTTCCTTTTAAAAATTGGTGAAGGTAAGTATCCAATCATTCCAGGCACTGAAGACACAATAGAACTTTCCGCAGATATAGCGATACCTAGAGGAAAATTGCAGAATCTTATTGATTTTGTCTACCCAGACTTGGTCGAAAATTCTAGCAATATAAATTACATTGTTAGTAGAGCTATTTTAACACCAAAAAATGATGACGTTGAGAATATATCTAATTTGATAATGGAACAGTTTCCTGGAGAACTTCACATATTTCCTAGCGCAGACGATGTGAGTTTAATAGAAAATAGTAATGCAGAACAACCTCAGATATATTCACCGGAATTCTTAAGATCTTTAAAAATCTCTGGACTTCCACCTAGTGAATTAAATTTAAAAGTAGGAATACCTATCCTACTTCTACGTAACTTGGATCTAGCACAAGGACTTTGCAATGGAACCAGGCTAATTTGTAGTGGACTTCAAAGCAAAGTTATAGATGCAGAAATAATTACAGGAACACATATTGGAAAACATGTTTTCATCCCACGAATAACTTTGACTCCATCAGAAACAGACTTATCATTCATTTTAAAACAGCGTCAGTTTCCAGTGCGCGTTGCATTTTGCATGACCATTAACAAATCACAGGGTCAAACGCTTGCACAAGTTGGTCTCTATTTACCACAGTCAGTTTTTTCACACAGCCAATTGTACGTTGCTCTATCAAGAGTAACTTCTTATCGAAGTATCAAAGTTCTTACCTCCGAAAACTTGAATGTGAGCCAAGACCGTCAAACAAGAAATGTTGTATATTATGAAGTTTTTAGTTAAATATATATACTGTATATTTACAATTAATAAAAAAACTAAATCTAGAAACTATATCCGGTTCAAGTATTACTTGGTTTACCATAATAACTGGATAACCGGGTAATAACAATAATAAATCTAAAGATTATATCCCCACGAGTATTTGGATATCCAAGTAATAACTATACTAACTAAATCTCAATTTGTAGATGATCAATCTGATCAATCACTATAACACAATTGTGATCGATTAAGCCAGTTACATCATGAGATTACCCTTTTGCTATACATAAACCTCTATTCTCGAAGTGTCTGGCCCTTTTTTTTAGCGAAACTAATATTTGTTAAGATGTGTGTGAGTAATAGATATATCTGATACTGATCCAATTATTTAATCGATTGGACAAATTTGTGATCATTATTAGTGTTACAGAATAACCTCTCCAAACCGATCATGCCAAAATCGATAACCTGTAATACAGTAATAACCAATAAAATAAAGTAATCAATATAATAATAAGAGTTTTAGTAACTCAAAATAATGTGCAAATTAATGTACACAATTAGAACAATTCAAACCAAACCTTCATTTTTACTAAACTTGCAAAAATTGGTATAGAAAACCATTTTTAGTATCATAACCAAAAATTTGCCTTATATTATTTTACTATTTATCTTACACATAATTTTAATACAAATGCTAACTCTAACTTAAATGAGCTTGACAATTTTTAGTATGCTGCAAATACAGTTATATGTTTGTACTTTTTTGAATATAATACTAGGGAAGATTATAATTGTCTAGGATTATTTTAAAAAAACTTGCATAACTCAAATAATTTATTACTTATAAAAAATTTTTATTGTCAACCTAGCAACATCTATATTATATAGACTAAATTATCCTAAATGTTATCAAGTTAGTTATATTATATTCTAATGTTGGTATAATTCCAATTAGATTCATGTGAATAATGCTGGCCAACTATTATAGTACCCAATGCACTTTTAAAGATTAATAATTAAAACTAAATAACTATTTAATATTTTTTCCCGTTGCTATGCAACAGGTTTACAGCTAGTATATATATATATATTCTTGTGTATAAACCTTCTCCTTGATATAGAACTATTTCCTTATATATATTTAATTCTCTCAATATATGCTAACATCAAATTATAGAAAATTAGTGAATTCTAATAAATTCTTTAATTTTCTGAAAATTTTAAAGATTTCCAATAAATATAGACGTTTATTATAATGGTTTGCAAAAAGATATAAACCTATAATTTTCATAATTATACTTATCAATCAATATTTGAAATCTGTAAAATTCTTTAAATTGAAAAATCGGCTGATTTTTCATAATTTTACATGATATTATAATCTGCAAAGATTGCACTTTTTGAGAGCAGGTTTCAAAAACTCGGAAAAACCAGGAAATATTATAGTGATATGTGACCGTTCATACCTATTTGAAAACAACTATAAGACCTATTCAAGACTAATTCTAATCAGGTCTTACTAATAAAATTTTCAAATTCTTGATTTTTCACAGAGACTCTATTGCTGTAGATTATCATAAGTATAATGATAAGAGTAAATGCCATAAACAAATTATCTCTCTATTGGTCACAACATATACCTTATAAGTATAATTCTGTTATTTTATCAAAATCAGTCTGCTATATACAGTGTACAGCTAATATATACTATGCAATGCAAATTTCAATAGCAATATTTGGCGCAATTATAGCTATTTCTAGAAGCATATTCTAGGGACCTGAAAAAATTTCTTATAAAATAAATTTTTTCGAGTCTTCAGGCGTATTCTGCTTTAATTTTATATCAGCAATTATAGTTATTTTTGGAAGTATATTCCAGAAACCTGAAAAATTTTAGATTTGCCTTGATGCTGCTGTTTATAGTAATACGCAGATTCATGAATGTTACAATATTTTTTTGATTGCATATGCACAACTTTAAATTTAGTCTATTAAATATATTAGACCTAATTTGTTTTTTATTAAGTTGTAAATTTTATTTAATGATTTAAAATACAAAATCAATAGTATTTATTGACATGGCTGATACTAAAATTCAAATAATCGTAAAATATAAAATCTAAAACTTTATTGGCTTGTCTAGTATTTCAATTAGAATTTGGTCAGGTATAACCAAATAAATCTAAATAAATTGGATATCCAAATTGGAGTTATAGCTACTCGGGTAATTATAAAAGCATGTTATTATATGCTATAGTAATATGTAGATAATATATCTTATTTGCTAATACTCATGGAATTTGTATATAAATTACAGCTATTTTCATACTAGGTCACTTAATAAAAATTGACTAAACAATTTTTCAGTTGATTCGATTGTGATTTTGGTATAATTGGCAGGTTACAGTGGGTGGTCAATCGTCTAATAGAATCAAACATATGTCTAGTCTAATTCATTTTTGCATAATGATAGATTTTTTGATTAAAAATTTATTACGCAATTTTTATATTAAAAAATTAGTAAAATATTTGTGATTATATATTACTTAATAATTTTTTTCTTCTAATTTTAAAGTCTTTCAATCTTTGCTGCACTTTAACAAAGTTACGTTTCAAAATTTCATACATATAATAAAATTTTAATTAAAGTATCATTTCAAATTGACATATTTGTATACGGTAATATATGCTATATATGTTAATTTGAAATGTATATACTTTAATTGAGATTTTTAATATATATATGTAAATTTTGAAAACGTAACTTTGCTTAGAATGCAGCGAAGATTGAAAGACTTTAAAATTAGAAGAAAAAAAAATATTTTTTTTAATATAAAAATTGCGTAATAATTTTTTAATCAAAAGATCTATCATTATGCAAAAATGAATTAGACTAGACATATGTTTGATTCTATTAGACGATTGACTACTCTAAGGTTACAGGTCAAAAATTGCCCCAACCTGGACCAAACGAATCAATATACAAATTTGAATTTAGTCGAATTGACCAGAAAAGTTTTACTATATTTTATAAAATAATGCCTACTTGCATATTGTTTTGAGTATATGCATGTTAATTAGAATATTCATATGGGTGTTATATCGAGACAATGATTTTTTTTAATAAACCTGTTTTTCCAAGTAAACTATGTTATTTAGAGTCATGCATGGACGTTATTTTGAAGCCTCGCAGAAGGCGCAATTTTCTAAATAATGCCTATACCTGTTATTTCGCAAAAATACAGGCATCCGCTTATTTGCATGGGTAATACAAGCTCCTGGAGAGGAAATAGCCAATCGGAGAGTGCAAATTTTGACTATTCTGGATCAGCCCGACAAAGAATTCAAACACACGTAAAAGAAGAAAAAAGTGAAAATATGCAAAAACTAATGTTTAAATCGATCTTGGTGCACTAATTAAAAATAACAGAAATGAAATTTTACTCTAACGTTAAGGTCCTAACCCTAACTTTTTATCTCACGCACTTATTACAAAATCAGATTTACTTTTTTGGATTGTGTTATCTGTGCAAATAAATAAAATGAAAATACGGTATATGCAGTTTGGTTAATGAACATAAAGTAATAAAAAATCGATGTTATTTAAACAAAATTTCACAAACTTTAAAATAGTTAAATTTTCTCAACATAACTCTACATAATATATATATAATTTTTAATAATTTTATTTTAAAATAAAGTTTAAAAAAAATATTTATGCATATACTTAAATAATAATATATACAATTAAATGTTATTCTATAAGATTATATATAATGTAGTATTTAATAAATATATTAATTACTGATCCAGATAAGATCAGCAGAATTTCTATATTAGAAATTGGGGCAAAATTCCTATGATATTAACTATATGCTTCAATCTGAGATTAGTCAAAATGAAAAGTATTTTTTTATTAAGTTAACGATACATGTCGATTAATTGAAAGTTGTAGAGCTCGTCGAGGCGCATCTAATGGTGGTTAGATCATCCAAATCGGCCCAGTGGATGGCGAGATATTATTAAAAAACGATTGGCCGACTATGTAAAATCTCTATGTAAACAAATATTGTTTACATAGAGATTTTACATAGTCGGCCAATCGTTTTTTAATAATATCTCGCCATCCACTGGGCCGATTTGGATGATCTAACCACCATTAGATGCGCCTCGACGAGCTCTACAACTTCAATTAATCGACATGTATCGTTAACTTAATAAAAAATACTTTTCATTTTGACTACGCTCAGATTGAAGCATATAATAAAACTTTATATTGTACTTATCCCCAAAATTTACTATTGTCCCAATATAGTAATTCTGCAAATCTTATCCGGATCATCAATTAATTATATATGTATATTAATCAAGCTTTAAAAAAAGTATTATTTTATGAATTGTTTTTACAATTTTTATAAAATTCATAAAATGTATAATGAAACAGTCTCTACTACAAGTTCAAATACTTATTTTAACAATGAAACTAATAAAGATTTTGAGAACCCCAATGAGTTTGAAGAATATAATAAGTTTGAAGAATCAAGCAATTTTGAAGTACCTGATAATTTTAAAGAACCTGGTGATCCTGAAGTCAAAGACATTGAAAACTCTGAATATAAAGAAATTAAGCAACCTAAGAATAAAAAATTACCATCAATTAAACAAAAAAAATAGGATGTCAAAAAAACCAGTTTGGGAACATTTTGAATCTATTGGTATAGCTAAATCAGGACATACTGAGCAAAATGTAAATTTTGTAACCAAACATAGAAGCAAGCTAAAGCAAAAGATATGGAAGTTCATCTTCTATATATTGTAAAAAAAGTACCACCTTAGCTAAAGTTAATTTTATAAAAATTTTAAAACTTCATTCATCAAGTACACTAAATCAACAAAATCAGCAAAAAAAATTATTTAAAATTTAATCAATCAACAATAAACACTTATTATGAACTATCAACAATTAATCTTACTAAACCAAATCTTTGAAATTGAGCACTTGCTAAGTTTTTTGCTTGTTGTGGAATTCCATTTTGAATTGTAAAAAATCCATTTTTTATTGATTTCATAAATTCACTTTGTCCCAGTTATAAATTACCCAAAAGAACCCAATTTTCTATATCTTTATTACACAATGAACTTTCTTATGTTCTTTTAGTATTGATGAAGATTTACAAAATGAAAAAATTTAACTTTGGTTAGTATAATTAAAAATTTATATTATATAAATTTTTTAAATATTTTATAATAGTTTTTAAATAAATTACAAATTAATATTAATGTTAATTCTTTTTAATATAGGAGTTGATGGATGGATGAAACCTTTAGGGCAAACACTATAAGTTTTGTAATAATAACACCATATAGGAAAGAATATATTTATTAATTAGTAGATTTTTCTTCTGATTTATATACTGGTTCATTTTTAGCTAAAAAATTAAAGAAGTTTTGCAAAATATTGGTGCAAAAAAATTTAGTACTATTGTTTTAGTTTATGTAATACTCAGACTAGAAACTCCAATTAAAAAATATATAAACCAATTAATTTGTATAATTTAATTTTAAATCAATTTTTTATAATAAAATTAGCTTTTTATTACTGCATATTCTAGTTCAGTAGCTCCATAAATCATTTTTTTCTTTTTCATACTTTTCCTAGCATAGGCAATAGGGTTCCTTTTTATTATCAGATAGGTGGCTTAGTGTAGCCCAAATTCTGTATAATGCTCTAAGTAAGGGGAGCGCCATTTATCATCTGATTTTTAGGGTAGGGGGAGGGTCAGAAAATTATCAGGTCCTAATAGCAGGTAACTTTTGATTGGCTAAAATTATTAAAATTTTTAAAAATTTTTAAATTTAGCATTCAATAACTTTTGAACCAGTGATCCGTTTTGGATGATTTTACTACCAAAATGTTCGTCTCAATGAGACGCTTCCAACGAGCCTAAAATAATCAAAATCCAATCACAGAATACCAAGATCGTTATAAATTTGTCTGCTTTAATTATATTATTTTCGTTATATATTAAAATTATTATTATAGATCTTATAAACTTTAATGTTAAATAACTCTTGAACCAGTGATCCGTTTTGGATGATTTTACTACCAAAATGCTCGTCTCAATGAGACGATTCTAATGAACATAAAATCGATAAATTCCGATCACGGGATCCAGAGATCGTTATAGATTTGTGTTATTTTAATATAATCTATTAAATAATACAAATCTATAACGATCTCTGGATCCCGTGATCAGAATTTATCGATTTTAGGTTCATTAGAATTGTCTCATTGAGACGAGCATTTTGGTAGTAAAATCATCCAAAACGGATCACTGTTCAAGAGCTATTTAATATTAAAGTTTATAAGATCTTTAATAATAATTTTTAATATATAACGAAAATAATATAATTAAAGCAGACAAATCTATAACGATCTTGGGATACTGCGATTGGATTTTGATGATTTTAGACTCGTTGGAATTGTCTCATAGAGATGAACATTTTGGTTGTAAAATCATCCAAACGGATCACTGGTTCAAAGGTTATTTAATGTTAATGTTTAAAAATTTTTTAAAATTTTAATATTTTAGCCAATCAAATCGCGGCATTTGACGATTAGGTGGGCATATGGGCAGATTTATTTCCGATCGACAAAAAATGTGATTATTGTAAAATTAACGTTGATTGGTTGATTTATTAAATACAATAGTAAATATTTAGGGCTTTGTAAAACTAGAGCTAAAACTTTTTTTAAAAAAACATGACAGTTGGAAATTTCACATTTTATATTAGCCAAGACCTTAGTTTCAGGGATCCCGCAACGGTTTTTTAGGATCCCGCAAGAATAAAAACTTATTAGTGACGATGTCAAAGGAATCACAAATAGAAATACGGTACCCTGTGCAGTATGTGGCAGAGAAAAGTTTCATAAACTAATACCAAAACTCTTACTTAATGCTATGCAAAACCCTGCTTCTCAGAATTTAAATGCTGAACTTGGTTTGTACTATCAACTTTGTTATAAACATTATACTGAGTTAGTTTTATTTGATAGAAATTTGAATATAGACAACGTAAAAACACGGGGCCATGTGCAGTATGTGGCAAAGATCTTTAAACAAACAAGAATAGTTATTTCAGAATACAAGAATAGTTTCAGTATTGTGGTATGAATTTCCGTGTTTATATTCATTCAGTAAGACCTTACAAAATTGATATTTTTTTTACTTCATATTAATATTCACTAATCTCAAAACTAAAACATTAGTTTACTAGATATAGTCAACAAAAAAATACTAGATGTTTTAGATAATTAACAGTATTTTATATCTTGTGTGTTATAGTTTTATAGATGTTATTTAGATCAAATACGTATGAGCGATATTGTTTAATTTAATATAAGCTAAAAGTTGAAATGCATCTCTAGTAGATGGTGATAACAGAAATATAGAGTCGAATTACTATTTAAAAATATATAATTAAATAAAGCTTCGCTGATAATAAATAATTTGATAACTGATAATAAATCGTTTATTGATTTTAATTAATCATATTTTGGTTAATGGACATGTTTTGATCATCATATGTGACAAAACCGAATTTGTGACAATATTGAGTGGAAACAAATCCGCCCATATGGGTAGGGGGTAGCCTCTTAGTAGCAAAAAATCAGATGATAAATGGCGCTCCCCTAAGGCCATTCCAAATTGATTCTTTGTTTAACATAGCATAAATATTTTGCAAAATGGGGGAGAGATAAAAAATAAAAACAACCCAAAAAACACAGCAATTCTATTGGCTGAACAAAATGTAAAAATTTTCAAAAGCTAATATTGCAATTTGATTGGTTAAACTAGTGTTCATTTTATTACTAAAATTTTAAAAAATAGGGAATTATGTTAAACAAAAAATCAAATGGTGTGGCCTAAATATGGCAGCATCATAAAATACATATATAATTTTTTAGACTTAGTCAAAACATTTAAGACTTCAAACTTAGACCCAGACCAGATTCAAACTTAACTAAAAGTTTGAAACACAAAAATTTGAGTTGGGTTCAGTGACAGACCAGACTCAAACTTAATAAAAGTCTTGTCCAGTATGGGTCTGTAGAAATACTATTTACTGTGCAAAAGAATTTGAAAAGAATCTTATTCCTCACTTACTTTATTTAGAAGCAAATACTTTTACTACACACTGCTAGTACTTAGTTATATTTCTATATTTAAGTTCTAAATGCTAAAAATGGTCAACAAAAAAAAGATTGAAATGTTATATATAAGATTTAACTTAAAGAAATTAGTGTATACTGTTTGACATGCTATTGTAATAACAATAAGCTTGTATTAATGTCATATTTTATGTATTCTATTATAGAGTTAAAAAACTTAGTAAGTATAACTTTGGGTTAAGTTAATGTAAATTATGAATATATGAGCATTATTGGTTAATAATTAATAATTATATTCATATCGCATCTCTAATAAAGTCACAATTATTGAATTACTTTTAATTACTTTTCAAAATATAAGTTAACAATAATAAATACATTTTGTTAAATTTCTTCGCATATTAAATTTTTTGATCAATATAAGTTTGAGTTTGGGTTTATTAATAATAAAAATTAATTTACTACACTTTACTCATGTCTATCTATACCTAAATATGTGTAAATTCTCTGTTGCATGTATTTATAGTTTGTAAGCTTCTTTATATGAGTTTATTTCATTTCTAACGTTTACTAGTAGATAAATCTTCTTAAAAACTATGCATTGTGATTGGTTAATTATCATGACAAATCACCGGTAGATCTACCAAATTAACCAATTAAAATGGTCGTTCCTTACTATGACCGCTGCTACATATTCCGTTTGAGCAAGCTTGATAATTATCGCACTGCAAGTATAAAAATATATAATAATTTAAAGAAGTTAGAAAAAATCAAGCGGAAGAATTAAAATATCAAAAAAAAAAATTGAAAGAACAAATACACACCGTGGTACCACAAGTTCCACAGTTCTTAGGATCAGTTTTAGGATCAATACAGGCACCATCGCAAGTTATTTGACCACTGGAACAACCACCCTTACATATTCCGTTTGAGCAAGTTTGATCATTATCACACTGCAAGTATAAAAATATATAATAATTTAAAGAATTTAGAAAAAATCAAGCAGAAGAATTAAACAAAAAGACAATTATCAAAAAAATTGAAAGAACAAATACACACCTTGGTACCACAAGTTCCGCAATTCTTAGGGTCAGTTTTAGGATCAATACAGGCACCATCGCAAGTTATCTGACCACTGGAACAACCACCGTTACATATTCCGTTTGAGCAAGTTTGATCATTATCACACTGCAAGTATAAAAATATATAATAATTTAAAGAATTTAGAAAAAATCAAGCAGAAGAATTAAAAAAAAAGACAATTATCAAAAACATTGAAAGAACAAATACACACCTTGGTACCACAAGTTGCGCAGTTCTTAGGGTCAGTTTTAGGATCAATACAGGCACCATCGCAAGTTATTTGACCACTGGAACAACCACCGCTACATATTCCATTTGAGCAAGTTTGACCATTATCACACTGCAAGTATAAAAATATATAATAATTTAAAGAATTTAGAAAAAGTTAAGCGTAAAAATTAAAAAAAAGACAATTAACTAAAAAATTGAAAAAGAACAAAAACACACCTTGGTACCACAAGTTCCGCAGTTCTTAGGATCAGTTTTAGGATCAATACAGGCACCATCGCAAGTTATTTGACCACTGGAACAACCACCACTACATATTCCGTTTAAACAAGTCTGACCAGTACCACACTGCAAGTATAAAAATATATAATAATTTAAAGAAATTAAAAAAAAAAACAAGCAGACAATTATCAAAAAAATTGAAAACAAACAAACACTCACAGTTATACCACAACCTCCGCAGTTATTAGGGTCAGAAGTAGTGACAATACAGGCACCATTGCAATCTGACTTACCAGTGGGACAAACACATGTTTTTGATGGGCCATTTGAGCAAGTCTGATCAGTACGACACTGCAAGTAATAATTTAAAGGAATTAGGAAAATGAATACAAATATTAAAAAAAATAAAGTGGTAGACAAATAAAATAAATAAATAAAAAATAAAATAAATACACACGCATTGATCGCCGCATACTTGAGCATTAGGACAGCATGAACCGATTTTACATTGATGTCCATTATCACACTGCAAATATAAAATTCGAGGTTAATATGAAATGTAAATTATCTTAAGAAAATAAAATAAATACGAACGCAGTTTTGTCCACACGTATGTCCAACCTCACAGCAAATTGAGTTTTGAAGACAATTTTGACCATTAGGACACTACAACAATGATTACTGAAGAATTAGAAAGAATGTCAATTATGTTAAAAGTTTAGGAAATATCATAAATACAGTACATACGCAGAGGGACGAGCCACATTGAAAATGACCGTTGTTGCATGGTGGCGTTTGCTGCTTAGCTGCAATTCTAAACGATAAGACTAAATAACAAGTGAAAAGAATGAAATTACGAAAATAAAAAAAAGTTGTACTGTACAATGGTTTGGAAAGAACTTTACCGTAAAGAACGCTTAGAAGAACAATTAAAATTTTAAACGATTTAGCGTACATGAAAATTAACAATAAAGAAATGAGTAAGGGTTAAAAGGATGAGTTTTGGATTAAGAAAGGGAAATTGGAGGTATGAATTGAAAGGGCGATTAAAATTGATGATATGATTTAAAGGATGAGTCGGAAATGAAGGTATAATTTGAAGGAGAATAATGAAGGAGAAACATGAAAGGGAAATTGACGATGTTTTCTTAGAATTATTCTACTCTTTATATAACTTTCATGAGATATTACTACATACAATAGTAATGATTGTTTTTGTAATTCAAATTATAATTTGTAGTACGCGCTTGGGACCGAAATATGCATTTAGAGATAATAAGATAAAGTGTATAGAAGTCATGTATATATTTACACAAATGTAGTAGTAATTGTAAAAATATTTACTAATATTTACTGCTATTATCACATGTAACAGTTATTACGTGAAACCTCCATAAACGCAGCTTCTGAGACCGAACTTAAACAACGTGCATTTAGAGAACCAATAAGAAAAAGTGCATTTATAAAGATCACGTACGTACGTACATACTTGGAAAGAAGTTGTGTGCATTTAGAGAGGGTGTGCATTTATGGATGATCTATGGAGGTTTCATTGTATAGGAAACCCAGCAAGTTCCATGTTACTTCACTGACGCTTACTTCACAGACACGCCAATTCACCGACATACACTTTATAAACAAGTTTAGTTTACGGGCGAATATTACACAGTCAGTTCATTTTACAGGCAGGTTTATCTTATCACCGACAAGTTTATTTCTTATACCGGTATAAACTATAACCCGTCCTAAATTTAAATATGACTCTAACCCTAAAATTATGTTAGCAAAAAATTTTAAAACTATGCATGTTTATTCAAATAAAAAATAAAATCATTTATGAGTTCCGATTCCGAGTTTCTAACGTAAATAAATTTATCCATCCTTTTGCATTACCCATATTACATTAAAAACGCTTATATACGGTACATTTTTTTTACAAAAAAATTGTTTATATGAATTATATTCGTATTAATCTGTTTAATATAGTAATAAAAAACCATGCGCCATTGAGATTTGTTGATCATGTCGTGTCTAAAGATGTACAATCAGACATAAAGTTACATTTACCGTAAATTAATTACCTATCGGCGGATTTTCGGAATTGGGCTTAAATAGGGTTGTATAAATTTTAGTGACTTTTTATTATCATGGATACATATAAGGCTGCAAAATTGATTTTTCGTTTTGCATTACATGGATTTCAAAATTCGGGACGGATGGACGGATTTTCTTTTTTTTTTAATTTACTGCCAATAGAATAGCGTTCACATTAAGGTTACACAAGGTTAATTTTTCATCTTTGCACAAAAAATTGGGCCGGCAGTCATATTTTTCCTGTCAGTCCTATCGGACAATTACGGGAAATTAAGTCTCCATCGGGTGACACCGGATGAAAATAGCGGGAAAAAATAGATGTCAAATATCGAACAATTGGCACAATTGGGATCTAAAAAAAAAAAAAAAAAAAATGAAAAATTGAAAAAATGGGACGGCGGGTAATGCAAAACGAAAAATCAACTTTGCGTGGCCTAACACTAATGATATAAACTTAAATTAAAAATTACTGTTGTATCGTTATATTTACTCCTTAAATTATTTTTACATGCATCCGTGTAATAAAAAGCCACTAGCATTTAAATTCAGTTTTAATAAACTCGTTTAAACCCAATTCCGAAATCCGCCGATATGCGTATACAGTATGTTAATGATATGTGTTAATGAGGACATTTTTGTATTTTGCGGAATATTATATTTTCCATTTCCTTTTTTATTAATCTATTGCCATTTATTTTAATTTCCTTTTGGTTAATTTAATTATTTTATTGTAAAAATCAATGCAGACTCATTGCACAAATATACGATGCAATAAACTTTATGACTAATTTAGATTATACACCAAAATTTCAGGGAATTAACTGATCTGTTGGGATGGGGCTATCATTTAATAGATAAAAAAAAACAATATTAATAAATACTGTATAATTTACTCATTTTGAAAATAAGTAATTGGTTTGAAAGTTAAACGTTAGTTCTCTTGTGTGATTTCTTATTTTAAGGGTGCATTTCAGTAATTTACATCGTCTAATATCTAACAAAGAATTATAATTTACAGTTTTAATGACAAAAAAAAACAAAGGTCCAAATAACTAAATTAACCGTAATGATACGCACAAAGATTTATTACATGAATATTTTATTGAATCCATATGGCTGTACTGTACATGATTATTTGACTTTTCACAATTAATTATTAATTGCCAATTTATTAAACCAATTTTTTTTGTGTGTGCATTGTGAATTCTGTACGTAAAAAGATCAATACTAGTTACGCTCAAAAAAAATTTTTGTTTTTGGTTTTTTGCTTGTCGGGCAATTAATTCCATAGTGTTAAACAAAATAAATTGATGCATGATAACTTTCCTCACTTTGCTTGCATAAAGAATGGTTAACAAAATTTAGTGCTTTATCCTAAATCACTTTCATATCGAATTCTGAATCAACTTGTGTTGCAACGGAATTATAAAAAAAAATTCAAAATAAGTGGATTTAAAATTAAAATAATCTATTATACAATTACTCATATGAGTTTCAGCTTAAGAAAAAAGTTATATGTTAAAAAAAGGTATGATAATTACTATTCACACCATGGATTTTCGCTATTTGTACCATGGTGACTAACATTATGAAAATCCGCTTTATCTACAGTAACTCTAACTAAATTCTGGTCATGATCTACATACCATTATGCGAATAGAAAAATCCATCTTTATTCCAATAATTTTCACTAAGCTATTTTAGAATTTTACAGATAAAAAAATTCTAAAATAGTCTTTGGCATTTAAATTAACCAGGCAGTTATTGAAATATCTTCGCTTAAAGGTAGATAATATTAGATTAAATTTTAATAGAATAAAAATTGATTAGTCTAATTTTTTAGCCAATCGTAGTTTTGGCGCGTGATGTAACGCAGTAATTTGAAATATGTGCCCTCCGTTTCACCAATACTGTATGTGATTTTGTATAACATAATGTAATTAAATATTGATTTAGGATACATTACAACATTATTTGACCCAGATGTACTACAGTCAACATTTCACTTCATATAGCGTATAATGTCTTGGTCTAAAGTGTCAAATACAAAGGCGATAACTCATCAATGATTTTTAATCAACTGAACTTTATCGATTGTCAAAAATTAGCCGATATGAATGAACCGGATGGAATATTCTGGCTTGGTTATTGTTACGAATATGGGATTGGTGTTGAAAAGGATGTGAACAAAGCATTTATTCATTATCGAAAATCTGCAGAGATGAATAACCCTAATGGAATATATCAGCTTGGTTATTGTTATGAATTTGGGATTGGTGTTGAAAAGGATGTGAACAAAGCATTTATTCATTATCGAAAATCTGCAGAGATGAATAACCCTAATGGAATATATCAAGTTGGTTATTGTTATTATTTAGGAATTGGTGTTGAAATAGATATGCATAAAGCGTTTATGTATTATTTAAGATCAGCTGAGGCTGGTAATTCTATGGGAATTTGGAAAACTGCCGTTTGTTATTATTACGGAATTGGTGTGGAAAGTAATGAAGACAAGTCCAAATATTGGCTTAACAAGTAAGTTATTTGTTAATTTTTCATTAATATATTTATATTTTAAAAATAAAGTCTTAAAGCTATTTGATATTTTAGGGAGTAAGTATAATGAAAATTATATTGAATATAAAATTCTAAATAATTTGACTTAAAATTATTTTATTCACGTTAACATAGTTCGTAAGTAATATTTATTAGTATTTAAATAAATTATTCAAGTTCACGAATATTCATATTCATATTCATAATTATTTTCATTTTATTCGCGCTAAATTAGTCAGTGAGTATAAAGAACATTTATTAATCTAAATAATAAAATAAGCTATTCAAAGTTCATAAACATTTACTATCTTTTTCGAATTATTTTAGTCCGTAAGTATAAGAACGTTTATTTCTAAATATTTAAATAAGCTATTCACGTTCATTAATATTTACGATTTATTTGCGTTAATTTTAGTCTGTGAGTATAAAGGACATTGTTGAACTAAATACAGTATTTAAAATGCGCAATTCAAATTCACGAATATTCACCTCACATTCATGTTTATTTTCGTTTTATTCACGTTAATTAGGGCGTGAGTATAAAAAACATTTATTAATCTAAGTAATTAAATAAACTTTCAAAACTCTTGGATATTTAATATTTTATTCGCATTAATTTTAGTGAGTGAGTATAAAGAACATTTATTAATCTAAGTATTAAAATAAACTATTCAAATTCATGAATTTTTACTATTTTATTCGCATTAATTTAGGATGTGAGTATAAAGATCATTTATTAATTTAAGTATGAAAATAAGCTAGTTCATTTTCATGAATATTTCCTATTTAATTTTATTTAGAATGTGAGTATAAAGAAAATTTATTGATAAATTAAAATGAAATCAGATTAATAAAATATTAACTAACTTTAATATAAAAATTGCATGTCACAAATTTTTTGAGCTCATTTCATTAGCATTTATTTAGAGTTTTGTTAGAATTCGGATTGTATTTATTAATAAAAGAGTATATTGGAATTTTTGAAATTAAATAGAAGCCCAAATTTTATTTTAATCTGATTTCATTTTGACCTGCGATATTTGTTAATCTAAGATTTAGTATAAGAATTCAAATTCATGAATATTTTCTTTTTAATTTCAATTATAGATCGTGAATGCATTAAACAGAATATTTAAAATATGCTATTCAAATTCATCAATACTTACAGTACTATTTAACTTTTTCAGACTGTAAGTATAAAGAAAATTTATTAATCTAAGTATTAAAATAAGCTATTCAAACTTATAAATTTTGACTATTTAATTTCGGTTTATTTGTGTTAATTTAGCGGGTAAGTGTACGAAATTTTTATAACAATGCTTTTCAAATTACTGTGATCAAAAAATTCTGTGTACCACACGGAAATAAAAAATCTAGAAAAAAATTCCAATACATGATTGGCTAACAATTATTTCTAACCAATCACAGATTGCTTTTTTCTAGATTTCTGATTTCGGTGTGATATATGAAATCATTGGTCACAGCAATTTGAAAAGCACTTAATCTAAGTATTAAAATAAGCTATTATAAATATTTACTATTTATTCGCGTTAATTAGTCGGTAAGCATAAAAATAATTTTATTTAAGTTTAGCATGAAAATTTGGAAATTATTTCTAAAAATGTAATGCAATTGATGATTTAAAGATATTCTTTTCAAGGAAAATGTGCACATTGCAATGAATATAACACGTATTATTCATGGTGTCAGGCATGTGATCCCGACATAACAATTCAAGGATGGACAAGTAGAAATAAGAAGATTGATGATTTTATGAAAGGGTTTCAACTTAGAACTTTTGAGTATAAACGTATGATTGAATGGATTCCATTTGACAGACTAAATAATATTAAAAAAATTGGCCAAGGAGGATTTAGTTCTGTATTTTCTGCGACCTGGTTGGATGGTATACGAAAACTTGATAAGAATGTGAGAATACGTGAACCATTTAGCACAGTTGCACTCAAAACCTTGTCTGATTCTAAGAAAAATTCCCTTGATTTTTTGAAAGAAGTAAGTTAAATCATTATAATCGTATAGTTCATTAAACACATATAAGATATTAAACTAATTTATT
The DNA here is from genome assembly GCA_003550325.1 of Gigaspora rosea. Classification (NCBI taxonomy): domain Eukaryota; kingdom Fungi; phylum Glomeromycota; class Glomeromycetes; order Diversisporales; family Gigasporaceae; genus Gigaspora; species Gigaspora rosea. The sequence continues at coordinate 69,594 of QKWP01000759.1, forward strand.
TATATAAATTTATAAAGTTTGAAAGTCATATGAAATGCAATAAAAAATGGGATAGTAAGCTCGAACTATACGGTTTAACTCAAAACACAAAAACAAATGAATACTTGATGGTATTTCAATATGCAAATGGTGGAAGTCTTTATAAGTTTTTAAGAACAAATTTTCAAGATCTTACCTGGCAGACTAAATTAAAATTACTTGCAGATATTTCATATGATTTAAAGCAAGTTCATGGTGCTGGATATATTCATTCAGACTTTCACAGTGGTAATATTTTGCAAAATAAAGGTATGAATAAGATTATACAATCATTTGTCTCAGATCTAGGATTGTCTAAAGAAAAAGATAAAAATGATTCAGGAAGTTGTATTTATGGAGTCATGCCTTATGTCGCACCAGAGGTTTTATCAGGTCAAAAGTTTACACCAGCTGCAGATATTTATGGTTTTGGAGTCATCATGTCAGAGATGTCAACTGGACAAAGACCTTTTGATGGTTGCCAATTTAATGATGAACTGCAGTAAAGATTTGTTTTGGATTACGGCCTGAATTTGCATCTGGTACACCTGATTTCTATATTGAATTGGCTAAGCAATGTATGGATTCTGATCCACAAAAACGGCCTACTGCTAGGGATGTTAATTATAAACTTAAAATATGGAGTCAAATCATGAGTGGTGTATATGATGATGATGATGATGATACAAATGAAATTAAAAAGCAATTCTTAAATGCCGATAAAATAGTCAAATAATTGCCGACTATTTCACCAAAGCATCCAGAATTTATGTACACTAGTAAAATTATCAACACTCAACGACTATCAGCAATTCAAGGTACTTATTTTAAAAACTACACACTCATTTATTCATTTAAAACTAATTATACATATATTAACAACTTTAAGAAGTAACCCTATTAATTTCGTTGAGATTCCTATTGGTAAGTGGTAAATTAAACTTACAGTATTCTATAAGAAAAATGTACCGTATAGGCACGGGATGGAATCGGATAGGCACAGGTCAAGGTCCGGATTGAAGGGTATGGCCCGAGTTGGTTCGGATTCGGTGGACCGTGTGAGACCGTGTGCTCGTGCCAATTGGACCGTAAATGGCTCGGGTTTTGCAGCAGTTTACTAGTCGAATCGGCACGGGATTTGGAACGGGTAGTGAACGAAATTCACGTGCAGCCGCGATAACGATGTGGATTAACTATTAAAACTATAAGATGAACAAGCTAACTGCATATGAAGCAAAATTTTGTAAGGGATTTTTTTTGTTAAGACACACAGGGAAGCTTCATTAAATATCGCTCTTTTTTTAAAAAAAAATCCTTTACTGATCCTCAGCTCTCCACGAAACGAGCCAACACGTGTGTAACGTACACATACGTGTCATCTGAACGTGCCATTTCATATGACGTGATCTTACGTGCCACCCTTTGCCGCAATGTCCGTGCCATTTTTACCGTGTCATTCCGTAAAACGTTCCTGTACGTGCCACAAGATCCGTGCCATTTCGACACCAACCCGTATCACAACCCGTACCACTTTTCTTATAGGGATTTATAATTAAACAAATGTATTATTTATTTGATATTGGTATTTAGATGACTGATTTAATCGCTTTAAAGTATACAGCAAAAATTTATTATTCTTATTATTTATGATTGATTATTATAAAAATGTGATATTACATTCATTTGGTGACTTGATTTCATGTGATGTCAACGTTGCGATTATAGTGTATTTACTATAATACAGTAATAACAATAATAACAACACAGCGATAATATAAATAAATTTTAAAATAATTATTCAATTGCTATTATTATGACTTTCTCTTTTACACGTTAATGATCGTGTACTTTAATATTTTATGGCGATTTACAGTATAGTTACGGTACAATGTTTACCGATATTTTGATATATTTGTTATAAAGCGGTGAATAGTAACGTCGAAGAATTTGAGTAAGAACAAATATCATAGTAGGTCATGTTACAACAATTGATGACCACAAAATCCGGAATATCTAAGAACATTTGACAAAAAGAAAGGTTTAGGTCATACATTCAGCCTACATTGTAAGGAGAATCCTTGCTGTGAATTAAAAATTCATATTCTTGGCTATAGCGAATATTTAGATATTTTTTAAATCCTTAGAGTGATTATCTGATAAATAAGAAACGACTAAAGGATCAAACTGAAATATTTTATCTATAGATTGTGTACATTTTAACGTGATATATATTTTGTACTTCGGAACAAAGCTTGGTAGATTTAGAATCAATATAATATGATCCTAAATACACTTATGTTGAACCGAAATTTTAAATTCACTCAAATCGGTAAAGAATTTTAAACTAACTTAAAAGTGATTTCGATTCAATTTAGCGCATATTCAATTAAAAACATTAATTTAATCAACAGCTATAATCTTTATGTAAATATATTCTGTGTCATTTCTCAATTACAGAATTATTAATTGACTAATGTCATTAGTAAATTTGCAATCGATATAAAATTAATAAAGTCATATGTTTGACCTTTTTTTTGAAAATTCATTTATAAAAAAAGAGTTTGTAGACTTCTTAACGAACTTAATAATTTATTACTGCAAAGAAAATATTTTATAAAATTATTTAACGAACGTAATGATTTATTTAATGAAGTTTTTTTCTTTTTCTTTTTTTTTTTTTTTTTAATAAACCTCACTTTTTTTACGTTAATGAATTAACATTAAAAATTATATGGGGTGAGTCAATAGAAATCAAGCAAATGTTTTTAGCAACTTTTTTTTAAATTAATTCTATAAGTTTATGACATTAAATCAGAAAAAATTTTATCAAAATTGATTAAATTTTTGTTAATTTATTTTTGTTCAAAGTTTCAAAAAAATTTTATTATAAAAATTTTGCTTGATTTCTATTGACTCACCACCATATAATAAGGTAAAGAAATTGTTTGTTTATATAAAAATAAATAAATTTTTAGCAGAAAAACTAGAAATCTTTTTAATGTAAAGACATTATAAAGATAATATTGAAAAATTTGCTTGAAGTCATTAGTTTGTTAATATAAATATGACTTATCGATATAAAAGTTTTTACGAATTCATCTTTTATGAACAAAAAGACGATGGATAATTTTTTTTTAATTAATGTCGCAGATCATAATTAAAATGAAATCTCGGTTCCTATTTAGCCTTTTAAAACCCATTTAACTAAAACTAATCTCAAAAACCCTAACCCTAAAAAAATGCGTCCCCCAAAATTTTATTTTCGGTGGTTTGTCAATTTTTTTATACTATTATATTTCATTTTAATATGATTTCATTATGACGTGATTATCAAGGCAATTTCACTTTTTACATTTATTCTAGCTACATTAATCATTGCAAACGTGATTATTGAGATGTACTTCTGCAAGGCAATTTTACTTTTTCATTTGTAACGATTATATTACCTACTCGTGACACTAATTGTGCTTGTAAATTTCGCACACTTATAACTTTGAAGGAATATTAACCAATTTAGATTAGGCCCTAAAGAAAAATTTTATCTCGTAGTTATTGAAATTGAATCAACTTGGAATTAAGAAGTTTTTTAGCGATGAAATGGTTTTGTCACAGCTGGAGTGAAATTGTACAAGTTGTCAAATTCTTTAATGAATGATTGTAAAACATAACTGTATAGTAAATTAAAAATGGATATATTTAATGATTAGTGCTGTAATTCAAAATACAACTAGTAAACTGCTACAAAACCTGAGTCATTTATGGTCCAATTGGCACGGACATATGGTCCATGGAATCAGTACCAATTTGGACCATACCCGTATCCAATTTTCTTATAGGGTTAGCAGTGGTAAACAGTTTTATCGTAAGTTATAAATCAGAGTGATTGATGCAAATCATAGGTAAACCTGATAAATATGTCAAAAATAATAGAACTGGAGTTGATGTGTAACAAACAAAAAAATTAATTTCACATAATTCGTAGAGAAAAATAGCAAATTTTAAACTTTTCTTAATTTATTTTACCTATATGATGTACAATATTTATGAAACTATGAGTCATAATGCGTTTCATAATTCGTTACGTGTTTCGTTATTTGTTATCAGTTTCACCATTTGTTATTTCGTCAACTCGAAGATGTTTGACGAAATGGATTCATCATTTGTCGCCCGGGTTCGTATTATTTCACTGAAAATCACTTCACCAACATAACATTTTATCGACAAATACTCACTGACAAGTTCATTTTACCGACAGTTTGTTTTACCGAAGCTCATTTCACCGACAAGTTTTTTTTGTAAAAAACACGCTAAATTTAGCCCTAATTCTACCTAATTCTATTCTCTATTCTGACCCTAACGACAATGACCAGAATTACTTTGTCAGTGAAATGAGCTTCGGTGAAATAAATTGTCGGTAAAATGAACTTGTTGGTGAATAATTGTCAGTGAAATGTTATGTCGGTGAAGTGATTGTCGATTAATTGATTGCCACCCTTGTTCATCTTTAATTAAGATGCTTATATTGTGCGATAGGTTGTTTGTTTCGTGAACAAGTATCATTGTCTTACTAACGTTTAATAATCAATACAAAAAATATTTGGATCATAAAGGAGTTTAAAAACAGCATGAGTTCTTAATTTAACTTAGGCCGTTGATTTAAATTTTCAAAAACCTTGATATATTTCATTTTTTAAAACAAGAAAAATAATAAATATTTAACGACTTTTGTTTGTATTAAAAGAGAAATAAGAATTAAAATTCATGATTTTAACATAAGTTACATTAATCGTAACGAAGATTAGGTGTAACGTGACAATCAAAATGTTTTATAAAAATAAAACCTTCATAAAGGCTAGAATTAGTGTGAGGTTAGGGTCGAGGAAGGGTTTAATTTGTACCAAAATTTAGCAAAGAATTTTTTTGTTTGAACGAAGATGGTTTCAAGTCAAAGTTTTGAGATATATCTGATTATTTTAAAAAACTATTGTGTATTAATTTGCGTTACACCTAATTTTTAGATATTTAATAGGTTTTATTGGACCCGGATTTATTGGAAGCGTGAAATTCATTTCCACAACAGGATATTTTTAGCATATTGTCGCCCTGTGTGATGTTGCGTAAGTGCATTACTTATTTGCGTGGGTAATACAAACCAAAAAAGGAAATTCGATTTTGTAAATAAACTAAGTGCGTGAGATAAAAATTTGGGTTGGTGCCTTAATGTTAGATGCTATAGGGTTATAGTGATACTTACTATATTGGGGTGGGGCACGGACTAATTAATCAAACCTATATTAGCTAACTATATAATTTAACATATTACAGATTTTTCATGTTACGTAAATCAGTTATATTAATTATTTCGAACAATTTATTTGCATATTAATTATTTCGAACAATTTATTTGCATATTAATTATTTCGAACAAATTTATTTGCATATTAATTATTTAATTATTTATTTTCGTTCAAATAAATAATCGAATAATTTATTTGCTTTTTCTTCACACTCACTGTCATTAAGATTTTCCTTGCTTGAAATTTGATTATTCATAAATCTTTTGATTAATTTCATTTATTTTTTTTCACGGAGAACAGCTTTTCGTTTATTTGCTGAAACTTGGCTTGCCTCACGTGATTGTTGCTTTCGTTTAGAAATTTTGGCATCCTTAAATTAAATATTTATTAAAATCGGTCTACTTTAAAATGATTCAGCTCATCAACAAAATATGATATTACCTAAAAAGTTTCACAAGTTGTTAAAAAAGTGTAGAAGAATAAAACTACGCTTGAGGATTTGTTAATGTGAAGGTTTTAAGTATTCGATCAATATAAAATCTTAAATTTTATTAATTTTATTAAAATAATTCTATCCGATATTTGCAAATTAGAGCTAATGTGAACTTTANATATAAAATCTTAAATTTTATTAATTTTATTAAAATAATTCTATCCGATATTTGCAAATTAGAGCTAATGTGAACTTTAGCAAAAAAATTTGGCGTAACTTTATTGTGATAGTTCTTGTGAAGATTTTTCAATCAAAAGAAGTTGGAAAAATAAGTACAAAGTTGAGGTAAATCCTTTAGTATTTGGTGCTTTTTCTTTATAATTAAATTACATAAAATGATTTTTAATTTGATTTTTAATTTCACTGATAAAAAATTTGATCATAGTAAAATGATCAATTTAACTAACATAGTTTTGATTAACTAATCCGCGCCCCACCCCATTACTATATGTAAAATTTTCATCCCGTCATTTTTAATTAGTGCACCAAGATCAACTTAAACATTAGCTTTGCATATTTTCGTTTTTTCTTCTTTTATGCGTGTTCGGATTCTTCGTCGGGCTGATCCGAAATAGTCGCTATTTCCTCTCTAGGAGTTTGTATTACCCGCGCAAATAAGGGAATGCAGGTAAGTGGAATAACTTTCGGTTTGTTATGTTTGAAATTTATATCACATTAATTGTTGCAGAAATAATGAAATCAGATCATCTCAATTTAAAAATATAAGCCCTATCAAAATCCAACTATACTCTTTTCCTAATAATTCTAATAGCTAGAAGAATAAGTAAAACTCGTTATTAAAATGAATTTGTTAAAAAAAAAATGGGTCAAGAAAATTCGTTCAAAATTAAATTTAAGTGGAGACAATGAAGTTGATAAAGTTGATAAGGATAAACAGAATGTTATTGAAGACTATCAAAAATTTGTTGACATAAATCCTAATGAAATGTTTCAAATTGGATATTGCTATCTTCATGAAATTGGTGTTGAAAAAGATGAAAATAAGGCATTTATTTATTTTCAGAAATCAGCAGAAATGAATTACGATGTTGCAATAAATCAGGTTGGCTACTGCTATCAACATGGCATAGGGGTTGAAAAAGACGAATCTAAGGCGTTTGCTTATTTCCAAAAGGCGGCAGAAATGGGGAATTCTACTGCAACAAATAATCTTGGGTTTTGTTATCGAAATGGAATTAGCGTTCAAAATGATGAATATAAGGCATTCATTTATCTTCAAAAAGCAGCTGAGATGGGAAGTGAACATGCAATGAATCATCTTGCTAGTTTCTATAAAAATGGCATAGTGGTAGAAAAAGATGAAAATAAGGCATTTATTTATTTTCAGAAAGCAGCAGAAATGAATCATGATATTGCGATAAATCAAGTTGGCAACTGCTATCTAAATGGCATAGGTGTTGAAAAAGACGAAAATAAGCGTTTGCTTATTTCCAAAAATCAGCAGAGATGGGAAGTAAATATGGAAATCATGAAGTTGGCATATGCTATCTAAATGGCATAGGTGTCGAAAAAGACGAAAATAAGGCGTTTGCTTATTTCCAAAAACAAGCAGAGGTGGGAGATAAATTTGGAACATATCAAATTGGTTATTGTTATAGATATGGATTTGGAGTCGAAAAGGATGAATGTAAGGCATTTGAATACTACCAAAAATCTGCAGAAATGGGGGAAATTACTGGAATTTTTAGTGTTGGTCATTGTTATATATATGGAATTGGAGTTGAAAAGAACGAAAATAAAGGGTTCGAATATTCTCAAAAATCTGCAGACATGGGAGATATACGTGGGATGATATCAGTTGCCCAATGCTATAGAAATGGCATTGGGGTGGAGAGAGATTTACAAAAAGCAAATTATTGGTATCTGAGGTAAAAATATTTTTATTCTAATTTAAATTTTTATAGATGTATTTATTTTAACAAAATAATTTAAATAATTAGAGCAAGAAATTTGTTAATAGGTAAATTATTTTTTATTGTAATTATTATCGATTAATGAATTCAAATATATTTTTATTTTAGTTAATTATGAATACGCATTTAAAAAAGTTGATGATGATAATTTAAAAAACGTAATTATCGAAAATAAATTACAGTTACCGTGGATTCCTTATGACAAATTTAAAGATATTAAGAAAATTGGTAAAGGCGGATTTGCAACTGTATATTGCGCGAATTGGTTTGATAAAGATACAGCTCTAAATACATATGTCGCGCTTAAGAAAATTGATTCAAATGATCATAAAGAATTTATAGAAGAGCTTAAAGCATATTGTAAAATAGGAAGTACGAATCCATTTTTCTTAAAATGCTATGGAATATCAAAAGATGATAGAGACAAATATGTTCTCGTTTTAGAATATGCTAGGTTGAATTCATTAAGCAATAATTTATATGCTGTATCACGAATGGATTGGGAAAAAAAGTTGAAAGTGCTGCAATGCATAATTTCTGATCTTGAAGCGATCCATACTCAAAAATACATTCATAAAGATTTGCATAGTGGAAATATTTTACAAGATCATTTAGATAGCGCATATATCGCAGATTTAGGACTCATATCATCTGCAAAAAATGAAAACCAAATTGTTGGTGTCTTACCTTATATTACTCCAGAAATTTTGAATGGGCAATCGTTTACACAGGCTTCTGACATTTATTCATTAGGAGTTATCATGACAGAAATATCGAATGGACAAAAACCTTTTAATGATGAGTTATTAAGTGATGATCTTGCCGTAAAAATTTGCATCGGATTAAGACCAAAGTGTGTTCCTGAGTCTCCAAAATGTTATATTAAATTGGCTGAAAAATGCATGGTTGCTGACCCTGAAAAGAGACCTACCATTATAGATATAAAAAGTATAATTGATGAATGGAGTAAAAGTTTGAAAAGTTCTGGTGAAAATGAGATTAAAATGCAATTTCTGAATGCAGTGAAATTAGAGCCTAAACCTTCTAAACCCCAACACTTGGATAGTATGTATACGAGTAAACTTATCTCATTAGTAAACAGGTTGATTATGTAGAAATTTCAGATGAATAATTTTAAAATTTATTACTTTTTAAAATTATATGCATGGGTTGTTGTGGTTGGATTGCTGTGTTTAAGTTATATATTTTTCAAAAATTTGTAGTAATTGATTAAAGGCCGTTTAACGAAATTATTTTTTTTATTTTTCTCACATGATGAAAAATGTTAAAGATCCAATGAGTTTTATTTACTTATTTTTTTTTGGAAATTGTAAATTAACCTAACATGGTCATTAATATTGAAGCAATAAAAGTTCACTGAAAGCACGTACAACTAAAAAATTAGCGATTATTACTTATCAAGTAAAATGAGAAAGCAATAAGCCGAGAAATTAATATTTAAACAAGCGGCTAAGAGACTGAAAAAAAACCCAATTAAAGCTTTTCGTAATTCTTAAAATTATATGTGAAAAGCTCTGGCTTATTAGGTTACTGAAAGACGTAATGTAATGATCATTACCCAATTACTCGTTCACTAGTAACTAGTATAATAGGTGGCGCTTACGCGCCACCTATTTTATTCATTACATTTGTAGTGAGATATAGTATAAATTGAAATTATATAATTTCACTATAAAAAATCATGTTTTCTATTATGCATTAATGTAAAAAATTGTTACAAAACTACCACTATCCTGGTGATACATGTTATATAGTTAAGGCTAAGCTAGTTGGCATTGGAGTTATCATGAATTCTATAATATTATACTGTAAAGGACACTGTTTAAAATCTTGCTATTCTGTCAACACACAGTGCATGATTAAGGTTTCATTAAAATTATTGTAATTTCTACTATAAAAAGACTGTTATAGAACTTAATTATTCTGGTAAAATATAGTATTGATAAAGGTTGTGCAGATTTTTACTGTGAGCTTATAAAAATTCTTTACTTGCTATTCTGGCAATACATTACATGTGGTAAAGGTTAAGTTAATTTGCATTGGAAATAATGCAATTTTATATGTAATAAGGCATCGTAAAAAATTCTGTTATAGAGCTTACTATTCTAGTGATATAGTATGTGGTTAAGGTTGAGTAAGTTTGCATTAAAATTATCATGTTTTCTATTATAAGCTACTATAAAAAGTTTTATTATTGAATCTGCTATTCTGGTAGCACAATATGTAACTAAAGTTGAGTTAGTGTATTAAAATTATTTTTAATTAACTATAAAAAATTCTGTTGCAAATCTTGCTATTTTGGTAATGCAATATAGTTGAGTTGGTTTTATTCAAATTATTATGATTTTATTAATAAGAATTACTGTTAAAATTTTTACTTGATATTCCAACAACACATAGTATATTGGTAAGGTTGAATTAGTTACCATTGTAAATTACTGTACAAAATTTTATTACAGGAACCACTATTCTGGTGACATACAGTTTTAATTATGTTGAATTAGTACACATTGTAAAATTACTAAAAAATACAGAATTTACTTGTATTTCAATGATACATATGCAGTTAAAGTTGGGTTAGTTTTATTCGAATTATTATAATTTATATAAAGAGTTACTGTAAAAAATTCTGTCATATAGCATGTGAATAAGGTTGAGTACTAGTTGAGTTAATTTACACTATAAGCAGTGTTGGCAATTTTTGTGTCCAAACAATTTTTGAGTGCTGGCCAAATGGCCAACTGGCTAATGGCCAATAGTTATTGGTCAAAGTTTTTAATTTATATAATTTAGCCAATCATATTGCAAGTTTTACTGTTTGGCCATTTCAGCCAAATAATTTTTTTGCCCATTTTGGCCAATTGGCCTGGCAATTGGCCACGGCCAGTGGCTGGCCAAATAGCCAAGTGAAACACTAACTATAAGGTACTATAAAAAAATTTGGATATAGAACTTGCTATTCTGGCAATAGTATGTAGTTAAAGTTGAATTAAGTTTGCATTGTAAAATTACTATAAAAAATTCTGTTGCAGAACTTACTTGAAACATATCTTATTGACACAATATGTTTAGCAGTTAGGGTTAAGCTAGTTTGTATTAAGTGTTACTATAAGAAATTTTATTACAAAACTACTATTTTAGTAATGTATAATAGTAATTAAAAGTTAATTAATTCGCATTGGAATTATTATAATTTTATTATAATTCTTATTATAATTGATATAAAAATTCTGTTACAAAATCACTTATTATTCAAGTAATACACAGTACAGTATATAGTAAAAATTGAGTTAACTTGCATTAAAGTTATATATAATACAGTCAAACCTCCATATAGTCACCCTCTATATAGTCACAAAACCAATATAATCACTTTTGTAAGTTTACCAACCTTTTTACTATAATTTTCACCTCTATATAAGCACATTTGCATTATAATCACTATCACAATTTTTTATTTACCATCTATATAAAACTACCCCTACATAATCACATTATTATTATAATATTTTGAATTAATTATTTTTATTATTATAAATATTTTTGTAAGCTATTAATTATTATTTTTTAACAAGTAAAAATTTTTAAATTTGTTTTTTTTAATAATCAATTATCTTTTCTACATATAAAAGTTAAAATTATCTAAAGTAAATCGATAAAAATGATCTAAATAAAGTTGTTCAGTATACAAAATTACATATACTCTGAAATTTTGAGATAATTTGGTTAAAATCGTATTAATACACTTTTACAATTTACGTTTAGGCGAAAAAAATTAAAAAATTTAAAATTTTTTAACTTAATCGTAAATTATAAAAGTGATTATTAAGATTTTAACTAAATTATCTCAAAATTTCAGAGTATATGTAATTTTGTATCCCGAACAACTTTACTTATATCATTTTTATCGATTTACTTTAGATAATTTTAACTTTTATATGTAGCTACGATATACGATTATTTTAAAAAAATTTTTTTAAATTTTTTTTAAAATAATCGTATATCGTAGCTACATATAAAAGTTAAAATTATCTAAAGTAAATCGATAAAAATGATCTAAATAAAGTTGTTCAGTATACAAAATTACATATACTCTGAAATTTTGAGATAATTTGGTTAAAATCGTATTAATACACTTTTACAATTTACGTTTAGGCGAAAAAAATTAAAAAATTTTAAAAATTTTTTACTTAATCGTAAATTATAAAAGTGTATTAATAAGATTTTAACCAAATTATCTCAAAATTTCAGAGTATATGTAATTTTGTATCCTGAACAACTTTATTTAGATCATTTTTATCGATTTACTTTAGATAATTTTAACTTTTATATGTAGCTACGATATACGATTATTTTAAAAAAATTTTTTTTAATTTTTTTTAAAATAATCGTATATCGTAGCTACATATAAAAGTTAAAATTATCTAAAGTAAATCGATAAAATGATATAATTAAAGTTGTTTGGGATACAAAATTACATATACTCTGAAATTTTGAGATAATTTGGTTAATTCTTATTAATGTACTTTTATAATTTACAATTAAGTTAAAAAATTTTTAAATTTTTTAATTTTTTTCGCCTAAACATAAATTGTAAAAGTGTATTAATACGATTTTAACCAAATTATCTCAAAATTTCAGAGTATATGTAATTTTGTATACTTAACAACTTTACTTAGATCATTTTTATCGATTTACTTTGATAATTTTAACGTTTATATGTAGCTACGATATGCGATTATTTTAAAAAAAATTAAAAAATTTTTTTTTAAAATAATCGTATATCGTAGCTACATATAAAAGTTAAAATTATCTAAAGTAAATCAATAAAAATAATCTAAATAAAGTTGTTCAGTATACAAAATTACATATACTCTGAAATTTTGAGATAATTTGGTTAAAAT
>QKWP01000759.1:82971-104427 GCA_003550325.1 Gigaspora rosea
ATACAAAATTACATATACTCTGAAATTTTGAGATAATTTGGTTAAAATCTTATTAATACACTTTTATAATTTACGATTAAGTTAAAAAATTTTTAATTTTTTAATAAAAATTTTTATTTATTAAAACTTCTATATAATCACAATTTTTTTTATATACAATTTTAATATAATTGTGATTATATAGAATCCCTCTATATTAGTCACATCTCTATATAATCACCACTTTTCATATCCCGAGAGTGTGATTATATGGAGGTTTGACTGTATAAGCAACTATAAAAAATGTGTAGTAATTAAAATTAAGCAAAGTATCTTGATTTTTATCAACTTGCTATTCAAAATTTTATTACAGTTCTTACTTACTATATATTCTGGTAATATACAGTATATAGTTAAAGTTAATTAGCTTGTATAGGACCCCGAAATATACATAGATAGGTCAGGTTAATTATAAAATTACCAAAAATAGGGGTCGTCTAAAACCGTGTGCGTCACGTGACATAGAGCCAATAAAATTATTTGTTTTGATCAACACGGATCAGCCCGACGAAGAAAAAAGTGAAAAGCATCAAAGATAGCATCTAAACCTACCTTGGGCATTAACAAAAAATGTCGGAGAGCCAATTTTACTATATAGAACACTCTAACTCTGACCCCAGACTAACCTTTACCCTAACCCTAATCAAAAAGTTAAAAACATATGACTGCACACGGCTTTAGACGTACCCCTAAAATAGAAAGATTTGTAGAAAAACCTCAAAAATAAGCAAAAAATTACTATAAATAGAAAAGATTTGTATAAAAAATACCAAAAATAAGGGGATGGCTAAAGCCAGATGCGTTTATATGTTTTTGATTATTTAATTAAAATTAGGGTAAGGGTTAGTTAGAAGTTAGGGTTAGGGCTTGACTTATAAGTAAAATTGTCTTTCCAACATTTTTTATTAATGCTCCTAGACAGGTTTAGACATTCATTTTTTGTATTTTTGCCATTTTTCACTTTTTTCTTTGTTTTTGTCTTGTCGGGCTGATCCGTAAAGATCAAATTTTGCGATTTTGATTGGCTTTATATCATGTGAACGCACCTGGCTTTAGACGACCCCCAAAATAAGCAAACTGATACCTGACCTATTTATATATATTTCATAGTCCTGCTTGATTATAAGTTACTATAAAAATTTTGTTATAGAACTTACTTACTATTCTGATGATAAACAATATATAAGTAAGGTTAAAGTAGTTTGTATTGTATGTTACTGAAAATTTTGTTACAGAACTTATGTTATTTCAGTAAATTACAGTATAGGATTTGTTTATAAAAAATTTTATTATAAGTTGATGTAAATAATTCTGTTATAGAACTTACTACTGTTGAACCTCTCAAAACTAATATGCATAGTGGACAGGTTTTGTATCAGTATTGAGAGGTTATCAGATTTGAAAATACTATAAACTTATAGATTTATATATCAGCCACCAACTTGGTAGATTAATTTTTTATCAGATTTAACAGGTTATCAACTTTGGTAGTACATTCAGACCTCCCTATAGTCACACCCCATATAGTCACACCTCTATTTAAGCACCCGATTTTGTGCGACAGATGCAAAAATAGTAAAAAAACTCATTATAGTTACAATCGCTTATAATCACTATCACTATGAAAATTTGATTTTTTAACAATTTTATTAATAAAAAACCCTCATTATAGTCACCAATTTTAACTAAATATGGATTATATAATCTGATTGGCCAATTTTCATATTCACGTATATTTAAATTATGGTCCAGTGCATAGCATAACTGAACTTCTTTTTAATTGGCTATCATGTCAGATGATCTTCATCAAATATGATTGGCTGATTAACAATCGATAAATTAGTTAGTTCGACTTTCGAAATATAAAAAATCTTCGGTGTTCAATTTAACTTATATTACGTAAACACATCAAAAAGGACTTATTTAATAGCTCTTATCATTATGGTTAAAAATTTTGATATGTAACTATTGATTAGTAAAAACATTAAATACATTAATATCTCAATGTTATAATTTAAGGTATACAATTATATAAAGATAATCCAATCACCACTCATTATTGATTTTTAAAATTAATTAATTACAAGTATGACGAATAATTTATCTTTTAATATTGACACTGTATTTTACACTTTTTCAACATGAATGCAATTTTTCAAATATTAATACAAATATTATCTATTCTATAGATTCTATTGTTACAGTAAATATAACCTGCACCCACATATTTTCATACATCCGTATCCACCTAACAAAACCAATGCCTCTGATTGTATGCATTTCTTACAACTATTCGAACAACCTAAATTTTTATAAATAAGAGTTTTATAAGTATAGATAAATAAAAAAAAAATTTGAAACATCGTATTAGTATATTCACCCGTAATACATTTGTATATACATTTATACATTCATACTCGTGCCTTATGAAAGTCATACAGATCGTGAGATGCGTTAGATGTGTTTTGACAAAACAACTACATTATGGCCATAGAACATCCCAGTAAAGTTTTGTAGAAATTGGACTAAATTGGAGGCAAAAATTAGCTAAATAATTTTTGGTAATATCGATATAAATGAAAACCAATAAATAACAACTAAACCGGTTTTCTAATCTGACTTAGTTCATAAAATTATAGTAAGTTCTTCATTGTAGAACCTTCGTGAACTGGCTGTTGAAATTTTATAAGCCAAAAGTGCCGAAAAAGTAACAGAATTCAAAGTTTTTTGTGTATTACGTTACTTTATAACAATTTACTAGTAAAAATGTGTGTCTAGTAAAAGTTAAGCAGAATGCAGATTACTCGGATTGGTCTCTACACTATATTCATATATCAACAGAAGAATAAACTAGTGAAGTTTCATAGAAAACCCACATGTCCTTCATGTGTTACCTTATGATGTATATTCCCCTCTATATGATTTTAATATATAAAAAATCTTGTATAACCATCCATGCATATGGGATTTTGGTCATGCTCCAGTGCATAAAGATTTGTACCTCAAAAAGTTTTATAATTTTAACTCTTAGTAAAAGTTTTTATATTTTTGATTAATTATTAAAAATTTTTTAATATCAAATAAAATAGGTTTTAATCTAACTTAATATATTATTTTTATTGTTTTAACATTGTTTTATTTTAATAATTTTGCATGTACAATTTGCTGTATTCAAGAAAAAAAGGAAAAATTTTTTAAAAAAAAAGTATTTTAAATATTTTTTCAACCAATATGCAGTTCTATTAGCTTGTACTATGCAAGTGCATTAATGTGCATATGATAAAGATATGGTTAAAATTTGAGCAAAATTGAATCACTAGTTGTGAAGAAATTAAGCTTTAAAGTGAAGTAATTGGATTTTTTTACTATATACGCATATATATAAATTACTATAAATTACTATATTGTTAAAAAAAGTTATTATTAATAAATTTTTTTATTTTATCAATAAAATAATCAAAATAATTTTATTTTTATTAATCCGGTAACCTAATAAGTATATTAAATTAAAAAAACAAAATTAATTTGTACAAAAAATATTCGAATCAGAGCTATTTGAGATACAAATCTTTTTGTACCGGACTATATCTATTAATTGACAATCTGCCTGTCTACTGGCCTATAGGCGAAATGTTGAGTGCTTCCATCTAAATTTTTTTTCCTTACTAAGTTAACGATACATGTCCACTAATTAAAAGTTGTAGAGCTCGTCAAGTCACATCTAACAGTGGGTAGACCATCCAAATCAGCCCAGTGGATGGTGAGTTATCATCGAAAAACGATTGGCCGACTATATAAAAATCTGTAACAGAGATTACATATGAAAATCACTATAGGTGAAATGTGGAGTGCTTCCATCTAAAACTTTGTTTCTTACTAAATTAACGATACATGCCTACTAATTGAAAGTTGTAGAGCTTGTCGTGTCGCATCTAACGGTGGTTAGATCATCCAAATCGACCCAGTGGATAGTGAGATATCGTCGAAAAACGATTGGCCGACTATATAAAATCTCTATGTAAACAAATATTGTTTACATAAAGATTTTATATAGTCAGCCAATCGTTTTTTGACGATATATTGCCATCCACTGGGCCGATTTGAATGATCTAACCATCGTTAGATGCGTCTCGACGAGCTTTACAACTTTCAATTAGTGGGCACATATCGTTAACTTAGTAAGAAAAAACGTTTTAGATGGAAGCACCACATTTCGCCTTAGATGACCATAATTAGGTATTTTATTTATAGTCACACCTCTTTACAATCACCAAAATAGGGTGCGACGGACTTGGTGATTATAGAGAGGGATGACTGTATCAGTTTTGGGAGGTTCAACAGTATTTCAGAAACATAGTATATAGTTAGAGTTGATTTAGTACATATTAGGCTATACAATTTTAACTAATTGTTTCTTATAACCTGGCTAGGTCATATTTTGAAAATTTTTTGAAAAATTTTTTATATGTTCTAATAGTCAGGTTTTAAAAAAATTTTTTTAAAAATTTTATAAAATTTTATAGACTGGTTGGATTATTTTTGAATTTTATTTTATAAGAAACAAAAAAATAATTTTGTATAGCTTTATGAGTTACTTTAAAAAATTTTATTATAGAGCTTGATATTTCTTAATCCCTAACTCTCACATTTGTTTACCGTTTCTTAACCGATCATCATCTTTACATCAGATTCAAACAAAATGTCCTTCATTATGATTCATAAGGTATTAGGCTTGAAAAAGAATAGGATTTAAGGTTTTACCCAGCTTACTACTCTTATAACACTGTATATGAAATAATTTGTAATGTGAGTTACTGAAAAAAAATTTACTTACTATCCTATCACTCACAGAATGTAATTAAAATTGAGTGATTATATTTTCTATCATAAGCAACTGTAAAATTTTGTTATAGAACATAGTTATAGCTAAGATTATATTAGAATTATCATGATTTTTATTATAAGTTACTATAAAAATTATATTACTGAACTTAGTTGCTATTCCAATGACACAAATAATTTTTTAGTTTTATATTAAAATTATTATTTTGTAAGTTACTACAAATTTTCTAATATTGAACTATTTACTATTACAGTAGTATTACAGTATATAATTAAGACTAAGTTAGTTTGAATTTGAATTATCATGATTTTTAATGAGTTACTATAAAAAATTCTGGTGCAGCCTTATTTGCTATTTACAATATAAGGTCAATATTGAGTTATAGTTTGTATATGATTTATTGTAAATTATCATAAAAATCCTGCTACATAACTTACTTGTTACCCTAGTAACACACAGTTGTGACTTAATTTCTATCATAAGTTACTGTAAAAAATTCTGTTATAGAACTTACTTGTTATTTAATAATATACAGTATGTAGTTAAAGTTGAAATAGTTAGTATTAGGATTATCATATTTTTTATTGTGTGTTAACTTTAAAATATTCTGCTGCAGAAATTACTTACTATTTAAATAATATATAGCATATGGTTAAGATTGAGTTAGTATTAGGGTTATCATAATTTCTATTGAAGGTTACTATAAAAAATACTTTGTACTATTCTAGTAAAGTTAGATTGCATTAGGAATAATATGCATTCTATTGTAATTACTATAAAAAATTGTTGTAGAACTTAGTATTATAGAGGTATTGGATAAAAAGTTAAAGGTAATAGGATAAAAGAAAAGATCTATATGGGATAAAGTATCCTGAAAGAATTCAATTTAATGATGTAAGAGCACTAGTAGAAAGCCAAAAACAAAGATAAAGCAACTTTAGAAGTAGAGTTGCTGGTGCAGGGTACTTGGTGACGCCAATGGTGCAAAATACAGGTAGTGCACCTGGCGCGCCAAACACAGGTACGGTGCAGGGTGGTGAGCCAATCATATTTAAATATTATTAAATGTTGTAGCTGATGCTAAAAACAGCCGATGATGAAATTTGACCTACTTTGATATGAAATTTTAAAATTTTTTTTGTGGTGATTTTTTTGTTTTTGTTTTATAGGGTTAGAGTAAGGTTTTGGAGTAGATTTGATATTTAAAGAGTATTTGTGGATTTTAGCAGGTCTTATAGTTTCAAATCGAAATTCCAAATTTCAGCATCAGCCGTTTTCAGCATCAGCTGCGACATTAAATTATTAAGTTATTATGAGTTTACTAATTCTAGGGATGTTATCCTGCTCCAACTGCTTAGTTTATGCTTAAAACCTGTTCGAAGCATATATAAAAATCTATTTTTTGAACTCAATTTATATAAATGTATTAATAATTATACTTGTATGAGCAGTTTAATAAAACCTGCTATCACTATTACTTTTTTTTTTTTTTATGAAATTTTAAAAAATTATCTCCAAAAACATCAATTATATTGCTATTACTTTTTATTAAAAGCAAATACATTTAAAATATACAAATTTTTGCATTATAAATTGCATCTATTTGCTGTTATTTTTTTATCTAATTTATAATCTTCATTACAGTCAATAATACCCACTTCATACCAGATCTTACGTTCCTGGTTTAAGTGCATTTTGAGATATTGAACCTGAAGTGTAGGTTCAATTGAATCGATAAGTTCTTTAAATATATTGTCTTTGTCCATTGAATAGTTAAATTCAAGTAAAAAAATATGTAAAAAAAAAGAAATCGCATATTTATATTATTAATTAAAAAAATTTAAATGATTAATTGTCATTATATTAAATTAAAAAAAAAGTCAAAGAAAATTGAATTTGTTTGTTTTGATAGTAATTTTTTATTTGCCAAATTAAATTAAAAAATAAGTCAAAAAAATCGATTTTTGTTCATTATCATAAGATAGTAGAGTAGTTTTTTATTCGCTACATTTAGTGCTCCTACAGACCGGACTCGAACCAGACTTTAGTCAAGTCTGAGTCTGGTCTTATTTTCGGAACAGACTCAGACTTTTATATTCAGACTTTTTAGTCAAGTCTGAGTCTGGTCTGGGTCTGGTCCGAAGTCTGCAGACTGGTCTGAGTCCGAATATATTTATATGTATTTTTTGGTGCTGAACAAGTTTACTTAGTGTATTTTGTTAGAATAAATTAGTGAAATTTTATGAATCATAAGATTTTATAGAATTTTATTAATAAAATTTTATAAAATCTTATAATTCGCAAATATTTATTAATTAATTCTAGCAAAATGCACTAAGTAAACTTGTTCAGCACCTAAAAATGTATTAAACCGGCTATTTTGTTTTTATTTTACTTGAAATTTAGCACAATTTTGGATTTTGATCAAAAAAGACAAATTTTAACATCTTATCTCCAAATTTCAAGTAAAATAAAAACAACCTGCCGATTTAATGTATTTTTAGGTGCTGAACAAGTTTACTTAGTGCATTAAGTTAGAAATAATTAGTAAAATTTTGTGAATCTTAAGATTTTATAGAATTTTATTAGTAAAATTCTATAAATTCTTAAAATTCGCAAATTTTTATTAACTAAGTCTAACAAAATGCACTAAGTAAACTTGTTCGGCACCTAAAAATACATTAATCGGCAGGGTTGTTTTATTTTACTTGAAATTTGGAAAAAGATGCATAATTTTGGATTTTTGATCAAAAAAGTCAAATTTAAGCATTTTTTCTCCAAATTTCAAGTAAAATAAAAACAACCCTGCCGATTTAATGTATTTTTAGGTGCTGAACAAGTTTACTTAGTGCATTTTGTTAGAATTAATTAATAAAAATTTGTGAATTATAAGATTTTATAGAATTTTACTAATAAAATTCTATAAAATCTTATGATTCACAAAATTTTACTAATTATTTCTAACTTAATGCACTAAGTAAACTTGTTCAGCACCTAAAAATACATTAAATCGGCAGGGTTGTTTTTATTTTACTTGAAATTTGGAGAAAAGATGCTTAAATTTGACTTTTTTGATCAAAAATCCAAAATTATGCATCTTTTCTCCAAATTTCAAGTAAAATAAAAACAACCCTGCCGATTTAATGTATTTTTAGGTGCTGAACAAGTTTACTTAGTGCATTTTGTTAGAATTAATTAATAAAAATTTGTGAATTATAAGATTTTATAGAATTTTATTAATAAAATTCTATAAAATCTTATGATTCACAAAATTTTACTAATTAATTCTAACAAAATGCACTAAGTAAACTTGTTCAGCACCTAAAAATACATTAAATCGGCAGGGTTGTTTTTATTTTACTTGAAATTTGGAGAAAAGATGCTTAAATTTGACTTTTTTGATCAAAAATCCAAAATTATGCATCTTTTCTCCAAATTTCAAGTAAAATAAAAACAACCCTGCCGATTTAATGTATTTTTAGGTGCTGAACAAGTTTACTTAGTGCATTTTGTTAGAATTAATTAATAAAAATTTGTGAATTATAAGATTTTATAGAATTTTATTAATAAAATTCTATAAAATCTTATGATTCACAAAATTTTACTAATTTATTCTAACAAAATACACTAAGTAAACTTGTTCAGCGCCAAAAAATACATATAAATATATTCGGACTCAGACCAGTCTGCAGACTTCGGACCAGACCCGGACCGGACTCATAGTTGAGTCTGAGTCTGGTCTGAAGTCTGAAATTAGTAAAATTTAGAGTCTGAGTCTGGTCTGATCCCGGACCGGACCCAGACTGGACCAGACCCGGACTGGACCTAGGAGCACTAGCTACATTAAATTAAAAAAACAAAGTCAAAGAAAATTGATTTTTGTTTCATAAGATAGTAATTTTTTATTCGTCATATCACGCCACATTAAATTAAAAAAAAAGTCAAATAAAATTGATTTTTTACAAATTGCTTACCCAATATATTTCAAACTCGTTTGGAGCATGATTTAATAATAGAGATCATGTGTCCGCAAAACTCGAGTTCCATTGGGTTTGGTTCCAAACAGGGTTTCGGCAAGCAGGATAAACATCCCTAACTAATTCTCTCACAGGAGTATCGACATTATTAATCAATTTATGGTATTGGTACTCCCAATAGTGAAGCATGGGAGAAATTAGTTAATGATCTGTAAATTTCACATGTTCAAGTAATCAAAGCAAAGCAAATCCTATAAAATCCACATGTTCCTGATTTAGCATAACAATTGTTTATCAATAGAGACAATATAAAATATTCGATTTAGTAGATGACTAGCAATTAATTTGCTGATAGATTATCTTAATGGCTTGAATTACATTGTTGGGTGAACTGAGCTATCGGTAAAATAAACTGTTAGTGAAATGAACTTATCTATGAATTAATTATCAGCAAAATAAGCTTGTCCGTAAACTTATTGTTTGTAAAATAAGCTGCTAGTGAAATAATATGAATATAAGCTGGAAGTTTGATCAAACTATTTAAGATAAGTTACTTCTTATTTAATTTCTTATTTACTTTAAATTAATTATATTATGGCATTTATTTATTAATTGAAATATTTATACTGTTTATTTATTTAATTCCATCATATTCGCATTATTCAATCTATGGGTATAATAATCGTTATTAAAATACAATAGCATGTATTGTTAAAACTTGGATTAGAGATTGGAAAAAATAATGCGCATGTATAGTAGGTTAGCTTTGGCAATAACTAAAGTTATTCGGGAAGATAGATGTTTTAATAGTTAATGATAAAGAGGGTAAGGTTATTCTATTTAATAGATTATTTTATTATATATATTATCTTTTTATATGTTCTGTTTTTATATTCTTTATTAATTAGAATATTCTTAAAGCTAATTTGGATAGTCATATTCTGAGTTGTATAATCAATCAATTTTCGTAACAATATACACTGCATATAGGGTGGAGTCAATAGAAATGTGACAAATTTATTAGATAGATTTGTCCTATTTCTATTGACTTCACCCCATATATATATGTGCATACATATGTACAGTACATATGGACATATCTGCCATTTGCATAATTCTTTTAGAGATTTCTATTTTCATTTTTAAACACAATAACTAATTCATTGTTTAAAATGGTTATACCAAAATTTTTGTATATTTAGTGAATGAAAAAACTATAATGTGCATGTATATATGTAGGTTAGCTTTGGTAATAGCTAAAATTATTCAGGAAAATAGATATACATATGCATATATACATACAGTATATATAGACATATCTGCTGCTTGTGAACGAGCATTACAAATAAAATTGAATATCTTTTAGAAATTTCTATTTTCATTTTTAAATACAATAATTAAAATGTTTAGAATGGAAATTTTTGCATAATTAGTGAAGAAAAAAGCTATATGTACTATTTTTATGCTAATAGCATATAAGTAATATTTACTTTGAACAATATTAACAAAGTTAGATATGAAATAATACATTGTTATATACATAGTTAGTAGATTAATATTGCCGTGTTAAATTTTTTTTATAAAAAGGTTGTTTTTTGCATTTGTGAACTTTAAGTTCTAATTTTGCAATAATAATCTAACAATATATCTAATATAAAATCTTCACTAAAATTCTTTATATTTTCAAATAAAATTTTTATAAACTTTTAAATATACATACAATTTGATATATACTATATATGAAAAAGACCTTTTTTTTTAAAAAAAAACCCCCCTTTTTTTCAAAAAAAAAACCTTTAAATTATGGATTCTGATGAAATTATGGGTTCTGATAGTTTTGTAGATTCAAATAATGATTTATATGATTATATTATGGATCCAAATAACGATTTTATAGATTCAAACGACTATATTATAGATTCAAATGATGATCTTATAGATTCAAATAATGATTTTATATCCATCTAGTAGTTTTGGTGTACATTGGACAGGTTTTTTGCATTCTAAACAATTTAAAAACAATAAAGCTCGCCAATATAATGCAAAATGTACACATTGTGATCAAATATTTGAAGCACACAAAGAATCAATGGTTAATCATATAATTAATAAGTGTTGCAAGATTTCAGTTGATAATAAAATGCATTATTTACAAAAAATAAATAATCTAATAAAACTATTGAAGAACAACAAGTATTAGTATCTCTACTTTAGAAAAGCATAATGCTGGCTTAATGACTAATTATTTTGATAAAGTTGCTATACTATTAACAAAAATTGATGAACTTCATACTTTGTTACTACATGCATTAATATATAGTAATGTTCTATTTAAATTTGTTAAAAATCTGTTTTTTATTTTATTTTTAAAAAATTTACGATCAAGTTATAAGCTACCATCAAGATATACCTTATCAAATGAAATTATACAAAGAGAATATGCACAAACATTAATAGATATAATAGATCGACTTGAAAATATATATGATTTAACACTTTCACTTGATGGCTGGAAGGATGTATCTAAAAATTCTATATATGCATTTATTTTGTATAAATCTGAAGATATTAATGAAATTATTAATATCGATAATTTTTCTAGTATTAGATATACTGCGAGCAATTTTATTAGTTGCAATAGAAAATTCATTACAAAATGTATCAATAAATTTTAGTAAAATTATTGCTATAGTTACTGATAGTCCTTCAGTTATAGTAAAGCTTGAGAAAAATGTTTCAGAAAAATATCCACATATTATTGGTATTAGATGTTGTTTTCATATTTTTAATTTGATTACTAAAGGAATTTCTTCATATCCACAACATAAAAATTCTGTTAAAAAAAAATTTAACATTAGTAAATTTTTTTACTAGTTCACATTTTTGAAATGCAAAATTAAAACAATGGGCTTTAGAAAATAATATTAAAAATAGATTAAAAACATTTTGTGAAACCCGATAGTATTCACTTTCAAAAGTTTGTCTTTTAGTTCAAAATTATAAAGCAGATTTTCAAGCTTGTCTTGAATATAATAATAATTTTTCTAATGAATGCCCCCCTATTCCAACTAAAATTAAAGAAATAATTTTTAGCCATTATCATTTTTTAAAAAAATGAAGAATTAACTAAAATTCTTCTATATGTGGTTGATGCAATTGCAAGGCTTGAATTACATAGTACTATACTAGGTGATATATTTGCAGAGTTATTAGTTATTTATTATATGGGTCTTTGCCTTGAAAATAGGGTTCCGGGGTCCCCCAAACCAAAAATGAGATTTTTGCCAAATATTAATCTATAAAACATGAAGATTATTTTGTATAAATTTTATAACCTGTTAATATAATATTAAAACGAGTTATCGAAGTCCGGATCTTTGGATCAAATTTGGCAGGAAAATCTTTTGATGATCTAAAAATAGAATGGAAATGATCGACATACCGGATAAATGTTTTGCCGTTAGTTTTCTACCGTATTACAGTATTACCAAAAATTTTGCACCAGTAGATTTACTATAAAAGTGATTTGTATTACAATCAAAGTATTCTCCCAATTTTGAAATTACTTACATCGTTGAACCTAATAATGATGGTATCTTATACATGTTCTCCATTTCGGTCTGTTGATAGTAAAGTATTCAAAGCAACAAAATTTTTTGCCATCGATCCTGCTACTGGAAAGATTCTTCAGTCGTTTAACAGGGATAATGAATTAAAAAATGAATGTCCATCTACGACTATTACGGACAAGACAATACGACGGTTTTATATAACACAATTTAGGGTAAGCACCATTTGGACTGGACTACTTCTGCTATGAAGGCTTCGAAGTTTAAACTTCAGAAGTTTTTTCTTATTTTGAGGAGAAACTTATTCTAACTTTTTATTCCTCCATTTCCATTATACCAGAATAGCAGGTTAATAGTGATGTACGACCCGAATACCCAAAATTACAAATTTTTTATCTCGCCTCTTCTTGTTACCATAATTTTGGATGTTTGTATATCTGATAGAGAACAGTCACGGCAAAAAAAGGTATGCAATTGCTTTCAAATCTCAATGTAAAAGGAAGTTTTTCTGTGAAAAATGTGTTGGCCGTATAGTTAAACCAATCCTTTCAGCACTGATTCAATTATATTAATAATTTATGGGCAAAATTAATGACACTATATTATGTTAATTATAGTAATTTTACGAATTTTACAATCTTTCCTAGAAAAGGGGAATCCTAGAAGTCTATTACTAGTCACCATAGTATCTTTGGGAAACTCGATCTTGCCTACGTTACAAAAGTGCAAGGTGTGTCAGAAAGGTTATTGGATCAAAATAGGGTAGCTTATTATATAACTATAGCAAAACTATCCAAATGACTAAAATTATCTGTGATTAAACCCTAATAATGGTAAGGCTTCGATCAAGGCATGTAATGACTTGGTCTAAGCAATTAAGGTGCTTCGATTCTTATTGTAACAGTCACGAGGTAAATGTTAATTATTTTAGTTTTTTTAAGGCTTCTCTAGTATCTATGCTAACTACTTTTATTTATTTAATCTACTAATATACTGCTTATTTCTTTATTCTTTAGCTGCATTGGGTTTCAAATTTTTGAATTGTGGTTCACAATTATCTCGTGATTTCGACTTCAAACAGGTTATGTAAGTATTTATTAATATATAATAAGGTTTTAAGACATAAGGGTCAAGTTATGTGTTGTAGAAAATAATTAAATTTGCATAGGTCTGGATTTAACAACGCGTCACTTTCACCTCAATAAAAAGCCAATTGTTTTTAATATTATTTGCTTGAAATATTTAATACACGCATTAGATAACAGCATAAATAAAAAAGAATCTATCTTGATTTAATTCTTTCGCGCAAATACCAAACGATTAAATCAAAGTTCAAGTACAGTATAAACCTAACTCATTTATGAGAATTTTTTTTAAATAAACGAAGAACTAAATCTAATCTAAAAGCAAAACCATAATTACGTATAGTCTTATCCAAAAGTTTTAAAAAAGCAAAAATTTAATAACATATCCTCAAAATTATATAAAGAAAGTAAAACAAAATATAATTAGAATGACGTACAATCTTCCCAAAAAAATTTTAATAAAAATATGAATCTGTCTAATAAAGAATTTAAAGAAAGCGAAGATCCAATAAAAATTTAAAAAAAATCAAAAATTCAATAATATGCGATTCTATCTAATAAGAATTTAAACAAAGTCCTAATAATGCCTAACTAATCTATCCAAGACAATTTAAAAAAAGCAAAAAAAAATTAATGCTGATATCATCAAATAAAAATTTAAAAAGACCTAGTGAGCGAATGTCCCAACAATTTTAAGACAAACACTTTAATAATAAAAATAAAATGGACTTTATTAAACATGTGCCAATAAATGAGTGAAAAAAGCACGAGTAGTTACTTAAGACTCATACAATAAAAGCAGTTTCGGCATCTGTTTCATAACATATAGTGCATATTAATTTAGAATTTTGAAATTATTAAAGTAGAGTGACTTCATGAGAAAATTTTGCAACTTTAAATGGTACCGTGCATGATCGTTAGCATTTAGATTATTTTGTTATTTACTAAAGGAGGCATTTAAGAACAGCTTATATTAGTTAAGTTAGTACAGTACATAATAGTAACACAGTTATGGTATGAAGCATAAAATAAATGCATTCTTAAAAATGGTTCTCATTCACTTTTAGACAGCTATAATCTCTTCGAGATTTATACTAATCTAAAATCTTGTTACTCTATAGTAATTACCAAAACTTCATATCGATGGCTAATATGCATCTAGTTTGCAGGTGAACGTTTTGACAAGCATACATATAATGTTAAATGGTATACGATCAAGGCTGTAAGTATGATTCTAGTTATATGATATAGAATGTTACGATATAAAAGGTACTACTAACTTTTTGTTAAAAAGTTAGAAGTAAATTTATATTCATGTATGATCAGTTTTTTTAATAATGTTAATGCTGATAGTATTGTTAAGTTATTACATGTATACATACATACACATCTTTATTAATTCAAGCTTTTAATACTTTATCTTGCACGATATGTTTATATCAATTTAGTTGAAAATGCTAATAGGTAGTATTTATAACCGGTATTTAAGTATTTCTACTAAAATTATTTTTGTTGGTCTTGTTTATTCTTTTTACATATATACAGTTTATTTTTTAAAACCTTATACTATATTTATTTTTTAAAAAAATATGTCGCAACAATCAACTTCTAATACTTTAAAGCCTGCTTATAATTTGGTTGAATTAGGATTAGATGACTATGAAGAAAATGAACTAGTTCTTAATACTATTCATGATTTATATACATTTTTTCAAAATTCTAATAATTGTACTTGTCGTCAAACTCCAAAACAAAGAGACCTTAGAACTTGTTTTGAAAAATTAGGATTTAAACGTTTTTTTGAAAGACATTTAGAATTAAGAGCTTTAGAAAAGCATGAACTTGACCTTTTTATAAAATCACAATTAATGGCATTTGAACTTACTAATGAAAAATCAGATAATAAAATTAAAATAAAACATACATATAAATATAATTATAATAGCTTTTTGTATCTTTGTTAGCCAGTATATTTAAAATTATGTGGAATTAGTGAATATTTACTTTTTACTTTACAAGATCATTTACAATTAAATGGATTAACTGAGCATGTTCATGGAAATACTGGACGTGCATCTAAAACTGAATCAAGAGTTTTTTTAGATTTTAATGTAACGTTTCCAATTAAACAATTTTTAGTACAATATGGAACAATTCATGAATTTCCTTCTCCATTATGACACCAAGATAATTCAGGTGTTTTTATTTACCTTCCAACTGGTCAAACTTATAAATCAGTTTATGATGAATATAAAAAAAGCTTTTATCTTACTCATGAACAATCAGAAAAAGTAATTTCTTATTTTACTTTTAGAAAATTATGGCATGAAATAATTCCTAACCTTCGATTTCAACCACATGCAAGTGATCTTTGTGAAGTTTGTACTTCTTTTAAGTCTAAATTATTAGTTGCAAAGCAAAATATTGATGAATATAACAAGGTTCAAGTTGAATATGATGAACATAAAGTAGCTGCAGATCTTGAAAGACAGCATTATAATAATAATATTGAAGAAAGTAAAAATAATTTAGATATTACACATATTTGTTATGATTGGGCACAAAATGTTTCTATACCTTATTTACCTCAACAAGTAGGCTCACTGTATTTTAAATCTCCTTTTTCTGTACATATTTTTGGTATTTGCAAAACTGGTATACAAAATAATCAATTAAATTTTTTAATTGGTGAAAATGAATTTCCTGAAGGGGTTTCAAAAGGTGCTAATACTACATTAAATATGGTTTATCATTTTCTTCAAAATTCTAAAAAAACAAAAAAATTAAGAGTTACTTGTGACAACTGTAGTGGACAAAATAAGAATAATTTATCACTTTGGTTTTGGTCTTGGTTGTGTTCATTAGCTTGGTATGAAGAAATTATTATTAATTTTATGCTTCCTGGCCACACAAAATTTATTTGTGATTCATTTTTTGGGCAGATTAAAAAAGTGTATTGAGATAATCATGTTAATACTATAGATGATGTTGAAAATATTGTAAATAATTCATCAAAAGGAAATGATGCACTTCAATATAAAAATAGTAAAGGGTGGGTTTGGTATGATTTTAGTTCTTTTTTTTTAAAGATAGCTTTAAACCTTTGCCCAATATAAAACAGTATTATTATTTCGGTTTAATAGCTTAGAAATTGGAAAGGTTTATGTTTCAAAAAAATCAGGTGGAGAAGAAACTTCTTTTTTATTATTTCGTAATGACAATTTTGATAAAAATAGTCAATTAAATACTATTTCTACTGTACCATTATCAGAAGACCGTAAAAAATACCTATATACAAAAATCCGTCAATATGTTGATGATCCATATAAAGATATTCTATGTCCACAACCTTAATACTAAAAAAATTGTTTTTAGTAACATTGCTACAAATTTAATAATTATTACTACTATGTAATAAAAGCACAATTAATTAATAAAAAATTTTTATATTCAGTATTTATAAGTTAATTAGAAAATGGATATATTTTGTTGCTCTATTTAAAATTTTGCTATTAAATTTGCAGTAATATATAATAAGTAATGCTTTAAAAACAAAAACATAAAATAATTAACAAAAATGTACTCTAAATTTATTACAATAGGCTATACTTACTAATAATTTATTATTTTATTTGCAAAATTTTTGCAAAAAATTTGCTACTATAATACCCAGAACACTAATTCAATAAAGCATTTTAAAGAATCAATATTATAAAAAATATATAGTTAAAGTTTTATGACTAGTAAATAAAAAAAATTAAGCAAAAGATTAAAATTACAAGTACTAAATATTATTTTACTATATTTAGAATAAAGAATAAATAATATATATAATAACTAAGATAAGAATACTTTAATACCTATTTCTAAATAGAAATAATAAAAAACAATAGTTCAATTCAAAAAATTCAAAGCATAGTAAGATAACAAGACCTGTAATTTAACATTTTGTAAGTACTTGAATTTTATATATATACTACAAAAGCAATTACTTTAATCTAAAAAATATTTTTAGATTTAGAATATTAATTAGACTCAAATAATTGTTATCTGACTTATAGCAAGATTTGCAAACAATTAGAACTAGTATTTATATAAGATAGTGCTTCTAGGTCCATTAAGGTTTGGTTTAAGTCTGGTTTAGGATCAGACCAATTCAGACTCTAAATTTTACTAATTTCAAACTTTAAACCAAATTCAAACTCAATTATGAGTTCTGGTCTGAAGTTTACAAATTGTTCTGAGTTTAAATATATTTTGATGTTAAACAAGTTTTACTTAGTGCATAAAGTTAGAATTAATTAGTAAAATTTTGTGAATCATAAGTTTTTATAGAATTTTATTAATAAAATTCTATAAATTCTTATAATTTATGAATTTTAATTAATTAATTCTAGCTTTATGCATTAAATAAACTTGTTTAGTACCCTAAAAATATATCAAATTTGCAGAAATATTTTTATTTTACTTAAATTTAAAGAATAGATACATAATTTTGGATTTTTGATCAAAAAAGTCAAATTTAAGCACCTTTTTTCCAAATTTCAAATAAAATAAAACTATTCTATCAATTTAATATATTTTTAGGTGCTGAACAAGTTTGCATAGTGCATTAAATTAGAATTAATTAGTAAAATCTTGTAAATTATAGAATTTTATTATAAACTTTTATAAAATCTTATAATTCAAAAAATTTTATTAATTAATTCTAACTTTATGCACTAAATAAACTTGATACATCTAAAAAATATATCAAATCAGCAAAAGTTTTTATTTACTTAAAATTTAGAGAATAGATGCATAATTTTTAATTTTTGATCAAAAAAAATCAAAATTAAGCACCTTTTCTTCAAATTTTAAGTAAATAAAACAACTCTACTAGTTTAATATATTTTTAAATGCTGAATATGTTCACTTAGTGCATTAAGTTAGAATTAATTAGTGGAATCTTGTAAATCATAAGATTTTATAGAATTTTATTAATAGAATTCTATGAAATTTTACAATTCACAAATTTTTATTAATTAATTCTAACTTTATGCACTAAATAAATGTGGTTAGCACCTAAAAATACATCAAATTTGCCAAATTATTGAAATTTGAAAAAAGATGCATAATTTTGGATTTTTGATCAAAAAAGCCAAATTTTAGCATCTTTTCTCCAAATTTCAAGCAAAATAAAAACAATTTCACCAATTTAATATATATTTAGGTGCTGAACAAGTTTACTTAGTGCATTAAGTTAGAATTAATTAGTAAAATTTTGTGAATAATAAGATTTTATAGAATTTAATTAATAAAGTTCTATAAAACCTTATTATCCACAAACTTTTACTAATTAATTCTAACTTAATGAACTAAGTAAACTTGTTCAGCACCTAAAAATACATTAAGTTGGTAGAGTGTTTTTATATTACTTGAAATTTGGAGAAAAGATGCTAAAATTTGGCTTTTTTGATCAAAAATCCAAAATTATGCATCTTTGATCAAAAATCCAAAATAATGCATCTATTCACTAAATTTCAAGTAAAATAAAAATAATTTTGTGATTTTATGTATTTTAGATACTGAACAAGTTTACTTAGTGCATAAAGTTAGAATTAATTAATAAAAATTGTGTGAATTATAATATAAGATTTCATAGAATTTTATTAATAAAATTCTATAAAATCTTATGATTCACAAAATTTTACTAATTAATTCTAACTGCATGCACATGTTCAGCACTAAACAATCATATATATATATTAGTCTGCAGGCTTCAAACCAGACCCGGACCAAACTCAGACTTGACTAAAAAGTCTGAATATAAAAATCTGAGTCCGGTCTGACAATCAGACTTGGTTCGGGTCCGGTCTGTAGGAGCACTAGTCCAAGAAATAAATTATAGAAATTCATTTTTCTGTAACATTTTCTACTAGTTTTTACATTAATTTTTTGAGTAATTTTTGGAACCGAATAGGGACCGATTGTGTGGGAAAATTTTGTAATATTAATCGAGAGAGTTTATACAAGTGAATCAACTTAGCTCTACTAGTTACAGGAAGAAATACATTATGTAAATGGAAAAGAGATGCAAGATTGGGTTATACAAAGTAGGAAGCATAAAATATGGAAGTTCTGGACGAATAAATAATGAATCACGTGAACAAGTAGTAACGATAAAATCAAGAAAATACAAAGTTTTAGAAGTGTAAGAGATACGTTTCGATTTTATCATCATTTCGGCTCTACACAAGTTTACTTCCTTTATTTTTATTATAGTAAAATCGAAGCGAACTTTGGCTTTATTACATTAAAAACTTGTGCTTTATGCTTATTATACTAGCGTATCTTACATGTTAACATGCCAACTGGCATGTTATTGTAATGAGAAACACCGAATTTTAAGTCTTACACACTGTCGTGTAATCTTGAATCTTCGATATAAGGGAATCTAACCCTTATTGCACATATACGTGCTAAAGAGGACGACCATATAAGTTTCCACCTCAGATTTTGACTAGCTTTCAATGGATTGAATAAACATAGTGAGGGGTTTATGATTAAAGTGCGCGAATCTAATTTTGACAGAAATAGATGACTTATTCATTTTCAAATGAGCGATGTATTAATTTTATTTCATTTTCCTTGTCGCTAAAAAGTTATTTATTTCGTTAAATGAGGGGTTTCAGAATTAAAAAAAAAAAAAAATCGCATTTTTCGGGAGTTTTAAAAATCTCATTTGTGTATCAACTTTTGAAATCGGAAAATGGGAGTGTTTAGAGACTCTCATTTAACGAAATAAATAACTTTTCAACGACAAGAATGATCATTTAAGCTTATCGGAAAATGAATAAAGTTAATACATCGTTCATTTGAAAATAAATACGCCATCCATTTCTGTCAAAATTAAATTCTGAAACCTCTAATAGGGGATTTCAGAATTAAAAAAAGGTAGTGTATTTCGGAAATAAATAAGAGGTTAAAAAATCTTATTTGTGTATTAAAATTTTGGAAAGTTTAAATAAGTAAAATTTTTTTTTATTACGCATTCAACAAACTATTTAATAATAGCAAAATACAGATGAATAATCAAATTACTTACTGAACCTTCACTCAAATTACTTACTGAACCTTCGTTCAAAAATTACTTACTGAACCTTTGCTCAAATTATTTTGTTATATAACGTACTGAACCTTAGCTCAAATTATTTGCTGAACATTCGCTCAAATTACTGAACCTTTGCGCAAATTATTTATTAAATTTTTGTTCAAATTATTCTTTAATATAACTTAACCTTCGCTTAAATTATTTTTTTTCTAAACCTTTACTTAATTTATTTTTTATATAACTTATTAAACTTTCGTTATTATAATTAAGCAAAAGAACTTGAAAAAATCTTAGATTTAATTGTTCTTTCTATTTGAATGTTAAAAATCTTCTTATTGGACGAATGCTAGTTATTGCTGCGGGTCCTACTTTTTTCTAATTAAAATTCATAATTTTGATTGGGTTACGTATGTAATCCCTAAAATCTGCAATGATCGGCGATCAGCATATCTAAAATTAGCAGCAAATCAAATTTGAACTGTTTTGGTTACACAATCTTTGTTTACTTTTTACTCAAAGGGTCATTTTCAGGTTTAATAATTTTAATGATTTTGATTCAGAATTTATTGATCATGCAAAAGTTATTTTTAATTTTAGAGCCAAAAAATTTGATGAACTGATATATTATTTAGCATTCTTTTTAAATCCACGATTTTGTAACATTGCTGTATCAAAAAAACTAACTTTAGATAATATGTTAGTTTATGCATTAACATTTGTACAAAAATGGAACTTTACTTGTGAACAAGCTCAGCAAATTTCAAAAACTCTACTTGACTATTATAATAACAAACCACCTTTTAATTTGATAGGAGATCTAAAACCACAAGTATATTGGAAAAATATTACT
>QKWP01000759.1:104747-119963 GCA_003550325.1 Gigaspora rosea
TTACTTGAAATTTGGAGAAAAGATGCTAAAATTTGGCTTTTTTGATCAAAAATCCAAAATTATGCATCTTTGATCAAAAATCCAAAATAATGCATCTATTCACTAAATTTCAAGTAAAATAAAAATAATTTTGTGATTTTATGTATTTTAGATACTGAACAAGTTTACTTAGTGCATAAAGTTAGAATTAATTAATAAAAATTGTGTGAATTATAATATAAGATTTCATAGAATTTTATTAATAAAATTCTATAAAATCTTATGATTCACAAAATTTTACTAATTAATTCTAACTGCATGCACATGTTCAGCACTAAACAATCATATATATATATTAGTCTGCAGGCTTCAAACCAGACCCGGACCAAACTCAGACTTGACTAAAAAGTCTGAATATAAAAATCTGAGTCCGGTCTGACAATCAGACTTGGTTCGGGTCCGGTCTGTAGGAGCACTAGTCCAAGAAATAAATTATAGAAATTCATTTTTCTGTAACATTTTCTACTAGTTTTTACATTAATTTTTTGAGTAATTTTTGGAACCGAATAGGGACCGATTGTGTGGGAAAATTTTGTAATATTAATCGAGAGAGTTTATACAAGTGAATCAACTTAGCTCTACTAGTTACAGGAAGAAATACATTATGTAAATGGAAAAGAGATGCAAGATTGGGTTATACAAAGTAGGAAGCATAAAATATGGAAGTTCTGGACGAATAAATAATGAATCACGTGAACAAGTAGTAACGATAAAATCAAGAAAATACAAAGTTTTAGAAGTGTAAGAGATACGTTTCGATTTTATCATCATTTCGGCTCTACACAAGTTTACTTCCTTTATTTTTATTATAGTAAAATCGAAGCGAACTTTGGCTTTATTACATTAAAAACTTGTGCTTTATGCTTATTATACTAGCGTATCTTACATGTTAACATGCCAACTGGCATGTTATTGTAATGAGAAACACCGAATTTTAAGTCTTACACACTGTCGTGTAATCTTGAATCTTCGATATAAGGGAATCTAACCCTTATTGCACATATACGTGCTAAAGAGGACGACCATATAAGTTTCCACCTCAGATTTTGACTAGCTTTCAATGGATTGAATAAACATAGTGAGGGGTTTATGATTAAAGTGCGCGAATCTAATTTTGACAGAAATAGATGACTTATTCATTTTCAAATGAGCGATGTATTAATTTTATTTCATTTTCCTTGTCGCTAAAAAGTTATTTATTTCGTTAAATGAGGGGTTTCAGAATTAAAAAAAAAAAAAAATCGCATTTTTCGGGAGTTTTAAAAATCTCATTTGTGTATCAACTTTTGAAATCGGAAAATGGGAGTGTTTAGAGACTCTCATTTAACGAAATAAATAACTTTTCAACGACAAGAATGATCATTTAAGCTTATCGGAAAATGAATAAAGTTAATACATCGTTCATTTGAAAATAAATACGCCATCCATTTCTGTCAAAATTAAATTCTGAAACCTCTAATAGGGGATTTCAGAATTAAAAAAAGGTAGTGTATTTCGGAAATAAATAAGAGGTTAAAAAATCTTATTTGTGTATTAAAATTTTGGAAAGTTTAAATAAGTAAAATTTTTTTTTATTACGCATTCAACAAACTATTTAATAATAGCAAAATACAGATGAATAATCAAATTACTTACTGAACCTTCACTCAAATTACTTACTGAACCTTCGTTCAAAAATTACTTACTGAACCTTTGCTCAAATTATTTTGTTATATAACGTACTGAACCTTAGCTCAAATTATTTGCTGAACATTCGCTCAAATTACTGAACCTTTGCGCAAATTATTTATTAAATTTTTGTTCAAATTATTCTTTAATATAACTTAACCTTCGCTTAAATTATTTTTTTTCTAAACCTTTACTTAATTTATTTTTTATATAACTTATTAAACTTTCGTTATTATAATTAAGCAAAAGAACTTGAAAAAATCTTAGATTTAATTGTTCTTTCTATTTGAATGTTAAAAATCTTCTTATTGGACGAATGCTAGTTATTGCTGCGGGTCCTACTTTTTTCTAATTAAAATTCATAATTTTGATTGGGTTACGTATGTAATCCCTAAAATCTGCAATGATCGGCGATCAGCATATCTAAAATTAGCAGCAAATCAAATTTGAACTGTTTTGGTTACACAATCTTTGTTTACTTTTTACTCAAAGGGTCATTTTCAGGTTTAATAATTTTAATGATTTTGATTCAGAATTTATTGATCATGCAAAAGTTATTTTTAATTTTAGAGCCAAAAAATTTGATGAACTGATATATTATTTAGCATTCTTTTTAAATCCACGATTTTGTAACATTGCTGTATCAAAAAAACTAACTTTAGATAATATGTTAGTTTATGCATTAACATTTGTACAAAAATGGAACTTTACTTGTGAACAAGCTCAGCAAATTTCAAAAACTCTACTTGACTATTATAATAACAAACCACCTTTTAATTTGATAGGAGATCTAAAACCACAAGTATATTGGAAAAATATTACTTATCAAGTTTGGGCATTAAAAATTTTAGCTTTAAAAATATTTGGAATTCTGCTGGAGTAGAACAGCTTTTTTTATGTATAAGTTTAACAAAAACAAAACTCGAAACCGATTAGCTATTTCAACATTAAAGATGATTTCACATTACAAAAATATTTCATCTTTAAGTTTATAGTAACGGTAGCTACAGATTTAACAAAGCATTAGAAATTATATTAAGATGCACTTATATGAAGATCTTTATGATTTAAATAAATCACAAAAGCTTTAATACTTCGTGGTAATCTGATAAGCAAATGTAGTATCATTTTCAGATTTAACATATCATTACAAATTGAACCAGACATCGGCATAGACCAACTTAAATAACTAAGAATAACTAGTAATAAAATGGCGACATTTCATAATGTTGGTGCTTATGTATTAGGTTTTGAGTTTAAATACTGTAACTTATATAACTTATACTATCATCAAAATAAGTATACAATATTGGGCAAAAATTGTAGAATAACGGTAATTTGGCAAATGATCACGTGCCGCTCTGCGACACGTGTAGCCAATCATTTGCCA
This sequence comes from Gigaspora rosea, assembly GCA_003550325.1. Lineage (NCBI taxonomy): Eukaryota > Fungi > Glomeromycota > Glomeromycetes > Diversisporales > Gigasporaceae > Gigaspora > Gigaspora rosea. Next base: position 107,845 of record QKWP01000759.1, read on the forward strand.
AATTAACTGTATTCGACAATTTACCCAATATTGGTGTTATCCGGCAATTTATAATCATGATTGGTAGGGGTTGTTGGCTGAGTTTTAATTTAAATAAACATGTTTACATCAAACACATGAAAAAATAACAAGAAATCATTTCATGATCATATGAGTTTGCCGGATAATTTGCATTATAAGGCACTATGCAGTATACAGTGCCCGGAAGTGGATTACCGGAAATTTTATATGTAATACATAGGGGTCGAATTTATATGCGATCTTTATTTATTGTATTTTATTAATATAATTACATTAATTATATAAAATAAAAATTAACATTTTAGAATTATATTCTAAAAAAAAAACTGCAAGTTTTAATATTTCGAATGCCATCCCTTGGCTTTATAAACCACCATCGTTCGACCTTGCATACTATAGATTAGTGAATGAAGATATTCAATTGAAATCTTATTTCATTTTTCTGTTATATATTTAACTAATTCTTCTCGCTTTTCAGGCATTGGTCTTTTGTTACGCACTGCCGAATCAAGATGTTCCCAAAGATTTTCAATAGGATTTAGGTCAGGACTATAGGGTGCCCAATCTAACACGTTAAAGTCATGCGATTTCATCCACCATTCTGAATATTCGGACATATGGACAGAAGCCAAATCTTGCTGGAATATTAATTCTATCTCATTTGGATATTTTTCTAACAAAGAATTTGCCCAAGGAATAAAATGGTTCGCGAGTACATTAATATAACTATCCGAATTCATATTACCTTTTACTTCAACCAACGGTCCAACGCCCCACCAAGAAAAACATCCCCAAAACATTACGGAGCCACCACCAAACTTCACAGTTGGATTTACACATTATTTGTGATATTTTTTATTAACTCGACGCCAAGTTCTTGCATGACCGTCCGATTTGTGAAGACAAAATCTTGACTCGTCAGAAAAAATGACCATTTGCCATTCGTTGGCCCATTTTAAATGCTCACGACACCACTTTTTTTGTACCTGTGCTTTTCTTTCGTTCAAAAAAGGTTTTTTACAGGCTACACAGTTTTTCCAACCTAATTCATGGAGATACTTTCGGGTGGTTCTGTCAGTAAGTGTTGTTCTGAGTTGAAGATTTAGCTCATTAGTGATGACGGTCAGCGGTGCTCCACGATTCGTATTTGCAATACGGACTAAAGCGCGTTTATCACGCTCAGAAAGAACTTCGTGGGGGCCAGGGCGTTTGTTTGGGTGTTCGGAACCTGTTTCTTCATACCGTTTAACAGTGTCATACACCGTTGACTTCGGGAAACTGAGAGCTTGGGCAATATGAAGTGGCTTAAAACCACACAGGTAAGTGCCGATAATACGGCTTCGTTGATCTTGACTGAGCTCTTTGCGGAGGGTTTTTTTTCTCATAAAAAAAAAATAGTTGTACTTTTCAAAAAAAAACAAATTACGTGCAACGAATATGTATATAAAAAAAAATCGACAAAAAAAGATTATCGTATTATATCTTACCTATAAAATTTCCGGTGATCCACTTCCGGGCACTGTATTAAACCTCTAAATATATATTTTCAAAATTCTTCATATCGAAGTTCATTATAGCGACATCTATCAATTAAACTTTACCTATTGTTGATGAAAGTATCTAATAATTGCTCAAATGTCTCACTAATCATGAGCCATATCTCAACAGTATCTCAACTATCCTAATTCAAACACTAAATAGAGCTTGTTCGAATGGTTTTATAACAAACAATAAAGAGCCGTCAGGATGATTATTTAACACAACCATAAGTAGTTTTTAGAATAGTTATTTATCGCTAACTATGAAGAGCCGATAGAATGATTATTTAACGCCAACCATAAAGAGCTATTAGAAAGATTATTTAACGCTAACCATAATAAGCTGTTGGAATATTTAATATTAATTATAAAGAGCTGTTAGAATGGTTAACTATTTTGATTTCATGTACACCAGATGATTGGTTAAAACTCACGTGACTGTCATCTTCATTCGATACTACATTTTACATCTCGCGTATTATATAATAGAAATTTGAAAAAGATGTAGATTGTTCACCTTTATCTCACAGAATATTGGATAAATACGTAAATTATCCATCACCAAAATATAGAACTTGGATGTTATTCACTTAGATACTAAATTTAATGGTAAAATCTGTCGCTCTACTATAATAGATTAATATATTGTAAATTGATTAAAAATGGTTAAATCAACTTATCATTTTAGTGATGGGTTTAACATCTAGCAGTAATTTAATTTAAAAAAAATGATTGATTTAAATATAATACATAAAACAAAAAGAATGATTCAAGGATAATTGAAAAAAATGAAACATTTGAACTACTTAAATGATTAATATCATTAATAAATATGAATTAGGTGTTATTTTTAATAATATGTTACGTTGAGTCATTTTTTAATCAGTGAAAATTGAACAACGACAACTATAAAGTACTGGCTTTATAATTGGTACCCGGAGTAATTCATATTATATCCGAAAATAGTGTCTTTATGCTTTGGATGATACCCAGTTGGTGTAAAACACATTGAAAACTGGTAAAGTTGAAATAAAAAATGCACATCTCAACCCAAGAAATACTATTAGTTACCTGTTATATCCTTACTATTAAGAGTAATGGTTGTTTAGTTGATTAATATGAATTGTAGTTAGCGAAAACTAGTTGTAGCTAACGATTAATTGTAATCGAACCAGTTGATAATAAATTGATTAGTTAATTAAAATTTTTTTTAAATCAATTAGTTGAAAAGTTGCCAACTAGTTGGTGTTTCAATTAACGATTTGGAACACTAATTTTGATAAAGTATTCGTTTGGTGTTTCAATTAACGATTTGGAACACTAATTTTGATTAAGTATTTGTTTGGTAAAGGAATCATTTTAAAGATACTAAATTGATATGGCAAAGTATTAATAGTATTTTTGAAAAAGGTTAAATTTCTATCGGAATCAATAGTTATAAACAATTTGGAATTAATAGTCTGATTGTCAAAATAGCCTATACGATTAAACGAGCATCGCAAGCCTGTTGCTGCCGCAAACTTAATCATTCGGTCAAGAGACCATATATAGCAATATATTGGAAAAATGACCATTAAAGCGAATGCGTGCTAATTTGTTGACCATACGTATTTATGAAAATACTAATTATTTCAGTTATGTTGTCACAAAATTAACCATTCGGGTGGGCGTTGCAAAATATCAATTAATATGTTAATCTACAAGTTGCCATTGTAAAATAAGTCGAAATACTGTATTTAGATTTTTAATTATAGTAAGAAGACTTATTTCTTAGTTTCATTAAGAAAATGACGCGTAATAGGTCAACCATATTCACGAAAAATGCACAGTTTCATAAGAATTTTTTATAGTACAAAATTAACTATTCAAAACAGTTAGTTGCTCATTTTCTAACATTACATAGGGTTATGGTCAGTATTTTTATTAATTGTAGGTATATATTATTATTAAATTATCATCTTGTGTGATGTCTGGTAAAAGGCTTGGTGAAATAACCATTGAGGAAATTACACATAACCATCCAAAACGGTAACCCATTCTTAATAACAACTTTGCTGTATATGGTAATATGGAAAACACTTTTTTAGTTTAATTGTTTATAAAAACTTTTGTAGAATTATGTATAAATGTATAAAAAAATTGTGAAAAATAAATTTTTTTGAGGCGCATTTTTTAGGGTTAGGGGTTAAGGTTAGAGATTAGTTTTAGAGTAGAGTTTATAATAAACAAGTATAAGTGGGTTTTAGAAGGTTAAATAGAAACCGAGAATTCATTTTAATTATGATCTGCGACAATAAATACGTATAAAAAATTAGTCCAGAATATAAATGAATATCGACGTGTATTGCTACAATTTAAATTCGTTAATCTTCAAACAATAAATATTTATTTGTTAATTATAATTATCAAGAAAACATAAATCGAGAGTTTCTTTAGTATTCGGATAATTAAATTGACCTATTGCAGAAAATATTGCGAAAAAAATTTAATTCAAAGCAAGAATATAATGAGAATATTAGAATCATGAATTGAATTTAATTAACTAGCCTACTACTATTCTATAGACAATTAAACATAATATTTGATAAAACAATTGTTTATTCTTTCAAGATTTATATTGATTTTTTTCTGACAATTTTGTTAAACTGACTATTTAATTAGGAATTTTTCAATTTAAATTTAAGAAATTAATATATTAAATAGTCCAATTTGCAATGAAAATTTCTTTAAGCATATCAAAAAAAATTCTTATGCATTAAGACAAATTAATTAAAGAATTAATGGCTCGATAAATTGAAGATTTTAATTTGAAATCCATATATTTAGTATAACTAGAGATGCGATCCAGATATCTGCTGATATTATGACAAAATTATTATAAAAATCTAGATATCTGGATACCCGTTAGAATTTTAATAGGATAACAGATAATGGATCGCATCTTCAAAAATAAACATACCTCCTGTTCAAAATCTTTATATCATAAATTATACCGATTATTATTAAATTTATGCTTATAGAATAATGGTTTAAAAATATGTGTGAAAGTTAAAATATTAATTAAATTACAAATGGCTAGTTCATTCAAAAAATAATACATTTATACACACTACCTAGAATTTAATAGAGAACATGCATATCGAGTTAATAAATCGCTAGATTATAAAGAAATCTATACTATTTATTCCCTGTTTTGAAGGGAATAATGTATTATTTCTCTATAACAGGAAATAAATACAAATCCTCATAAAAACAATTTGCAAAATGGGAATAATGAATCAATAATTAATAAATTATACTCATTTCCTGGTGATAATATGATTAATCAATTATAGATTGGATTAAATCATATTATGATTTGTTACTAGAATTCACCAGAAAGAATTTGATCAGTTAAATACTTTCGCTAATTATATATTAAAGCCTGGCACATTTCTGATACATTTTTTAATCCATGTATCTAAAAGTATCTATTTAACCCATTCAACTAGGATAAACGAAGTTTATAAATCTTAAAAAGGTTTATTTAAATAAATAAATAAATATTATTATTATATACAAATAAGATAAAAAAAACCTTAACTAAGGAAAAAATCTTAAAAATATATAATAATAATAAAAAATATATAATATTAATAAAAAATATAATAAGAATAAAAATATATAATAATATATAAAAAATATATAGTACCGATAAATGCAAATAATACTAATAAAATAAAATAAATAAAAAAACAGTACTAAATTTATAGAAGTTATAAGCTATAATTTTTTTAAGCTTAATTGACATTTACTCCTAATATGCCATTATTTCTATAAATTGTTTTAAAAAAGATCGATTTTATATTCTTTATAGTAGTTTTCTACTATGAGATTCAAATCATCACTATCTTTTCTATCTCTTATATATTTCCCAAGTCCTACTAACTCTAAGTCTACTTCTTTTTCATATTTACTTATTTTATTAAAATCAGCTTTGTTAATAGGTTCAAGCTTTATTTTCCACATCGTATAAGGGCTAAGCATTAGTTCTCCTCTCTTAATTTTATTATATGCTTCATTGTTTCTAAGTGGTTCTTTGGTATTCTTTTTTTCAAAACTATAAAAGATTTCTTGTTTATGGCTTATTATCATGTAAAACTTATTATTATATCGATAATATGAATTGCCTAAATGAACCATATTAACATTAAACTTTTTAAGCTCATAGTCAAGTTCATATTGTATTGTTTTATCCATTGATTTAAACTTGATACATATCCCGTTAAACTTGATTGCATTTTTATCATCATGATCACTTTTTGTTATTTCTGCTTTTATAGTAATCTCTTCTCCACTTAGCAACTTTGATATATCTTGACTATATATTTCATTTTTCCATACAAAAAATGGTCTTGAGGATTTATATTCACTACTAAATTCTTCCTCTACCAAAAATTTATCCTCTTCATTAATAACTACGTTGCGTTCTTTAATTTCTGAATGCAATATTTCTATCTGAGATATTATGCTATCAATATTTTGATCATCAGATAGTGAATTTAAGACTTTCAAATACACATTTGCTAATGGAAATACCCATTGTTTGAATGCATTTTTAGCTCTTTTAAAATGCCCTATTAAGATATTGGTTCTTATTTCTTGTTCTAATTCGATAGTAGCATCTTCTTTATTAGTTGCAGAATAAATATGTGCAATATAATTAGCAAGATTTACTTGATCATAATAATCTTGTATATGGTTATATATATTAATCAGAGTAGTTATTCCTTCATCCAACTTTTCCATATAACGGATTGTATCTTCTTGTATATTGAATCCTTTAGAGATTTTCTGAATTTCATTTCTAATATTTTCTAATGAAGTTTGCACTTTCCATTTAGTTAGATCAAGAAAAACATGAGATTTGTTATTAATTTTATTTTCTATATTATTAATATCATCTTGCATTTTATTAATCATAGGAACAATAGCTTTATTAATATTTTCTTCAAACTGCTTTAATTTTTTAATATCCTCATTTGCTTGCTTTATTGAAGTACTTAATGCATCAAGCTTTTCTTTATCTTTTTGATATCTGTCATATAGCTCAATCACTTTTTCAGTAGTTTCAATTGCAATATTAAGATCATTTAATACTCTTAATTCAATATTTGTTTTTTGATCAGTAGCATTTTTTTTTAGTTCTTCTAATTTTGTCTGTGTTTGTACTAACTCATCTTTAATTTCTTTTACTATTGTTGTTGCAACATCAATATTACTTAATTTATTTTGAATTGTAATTAAATTTACTTTTATATTAGACAGGCCTGTATATTTATTACATTCATAAGATAGTTTCTTTAATTGTTGTTTTGCAATCATTATTTCATTTTCTTCAGATTTAACCATTTCTTCCATATTTTTTAAAGAATTTTTTATATCTGGAGAAATTTCAAAATTTGGCTTATTTTTATTATCTTCTGAAATAAATGCTTCCACTATATTAACTCCTCCTTTTATTATATCACTAGCAATTCCAATAGGACCACCAATAGCACTTATTGTTTGGGCCACAATTTTTAAAATTCCCAAGGTTTGTCGTAATACTAATTTTTTCTTTAACTCACTCTGCACTTCTTCTAATTTTTGTTTATCTTCACTAATATTTTCTATTAATTCTCTCGTTTCCCCAATTAATAAAATTATTTTTTGATTTATTTCATTGACAATTTTATTCATTTCATGTATAATCTGATCTTTAATATTATAAGCCTCTTCAATTTTCTGCTTAATTGTCTTTTCATATTGATCATTAAATTTTTTTATTTCCATGTGTTTGTTTGCTTCTTTGAATAATATAATATTATTTTGGACCTTTTCAAAATATCCATTGATATCAATTATTAAATTAGATTTCAATTCGGATTTGAGATTACAAATCTTGCTAAAAGCACATATATATAGATAGCTAATTGCTTTTTTATCTCGTTTGTCACTAAATTTTACTATATATTCAATAAGTTTTAGAATAAGCTGGTAAAAATGAAGAGCAATATCATGACTATCTTCTAGTTTAAATTGGTCATAAAAATTTCTGAATCTTTCAATTAGATTTTTGGTAAAATCACTATTATAAAAATTTTCAAATTTGGGATTATTTAATTGAAGAACATCTAATTGTTCAAAAAATTCACTTAATTGAAAATCTACCTCTTTATTTTTTAAAAACTTGAAGACCTCAACTTGACAAGAAATTGCGGCTAGATGTAATGGATTCCAGTCATTTATATTTTTATGATTAATTTTTGCACCTTGGTCATATAAAAATTTTACAATATTCATACGTCCATTCCATACAGCTTGATACAATGCTGTTTCTTTATAGTTATCCATAAATTCAACTAAATTAGTGCCTTTTTCTACTAAATTTTTTACCATTTCTTCATAACCTTCAAATGCAGCCCAATGTAATGGTGTTCTACCATTTTTATCAATAATAAAATATTTTGTTTCAATATTTAATAAAAATTTAACAATTTCAATATCTTCTTTTCCTGCAGTATAATGTAATTTTATATGATAAGTTTTTTCTGATAGTAACTTAACAACATTTTCATATTTTTTTTTAGCAGCAAAATAAATAGGATAGAAATATTGTTCATTAAAATCTTGATCATTTCTAGCTTCTACTTCCAGTAAATATTTGACAGTTTCTGTATGCTTATTTTCTGCAGCACAATATAATGCAGTTTTACTATATTCACTTGCAGTATTAAGATTACCATTACATTCTAACAAAATTTTAATCACCTCCACATGTCCTGCAGCAGCGGCAAAGTGTAATGTTGTCCAGCCATTATCACTAACAGCCTTAATATTGGCATTTTTTTCAAGCAAAATCTGAACAATTTCTTGATAACCATGATATGCAGCTTTGTGTAAAGCTATTTCACCATTCTTATTAATATGATTAACATTAGCTTGATGGTTTATCAAAATATTAATAGCTTTTTTTATGTCCTGCTTTTACTGCATAAAATAATGCTGAATCACACTTATTATCACTTTCATCAACACGAGCTTTGTTTTTTAACAAAGCTTCAATAATAATTGTATACCCATTTTTTGCAGCCCAATGCAAAGCTGTTTTACCATTTTGGTTTTTACAATTAACTTCAGCATGGTATTTTTTAATAACAGATTTAATCTGTGATAACCCACTATTAGTACAGTATTTAGAACAAAGATTATTTAGCTACAATAATGGAGTTAGAATAAATGAATATATGTATTCGGACTTACAATCTGGTAGTAAAATATAATTTAATAAATAAGAATTAATATTTAAATTCTGATTTTAATAAATAACTATATGTATTTAAATTTACAATCTGGTAATTAATAAAATATGAATTAATAAATAATAATTGATATTTAAATTCTGATTTAACAAATGAATATATGTATTCAAACTTACATTCTAGTAGTTAATAAAATATGAATAAATAAATAATAATTGATAATTAAGTTCAGATTTAACAAATGAATATATACATTCGAACTTACCCGCTAATAGATAACAGTTAATAAAATATTATTTAATAAATAATATTTAATATTTAAATTCAGATTTAACAAATGAATATATATTCGAACTTACTCTCTGTTAGTTAATAAAATATTATTTAATAAATAATAATTAATATTTAAATTCTGATTTAACAAATGAATATACATATTCAGACTTACTTGCTAGTAGTTAACAATTAATAAAATATGATTTTTTAAATAATAATTGATATTTAAATTCAGATTTAACAAATGAATATATGTATTCGAACTTACTCTCTAGTAGGTAATAGTTAATAAATATAAATTAAACAATAATAATTGATATTTAAATCAGATTTAATAAATGAATGTAGATATTCAAACTTACTCGCTAGTAATTAACAGTTAATAAAATATGATTTAATAAAAGATAATTGATATTTAAATTCTGATCTAACAAATGAATATATGCATTCGAACTTACAATCTAGTATTTAATAAAATATTATTTAAAAAATAATAATTGATATTTAAATTCAGATTTAAAAAATGAATATATGTATTTGAACTTACATTCTGGTAGTTAATAAAATATAATTTAATAAATAATATTTAATATTTAAATACTGATTTAACAAATGAACATAAGCATTTGAACTTACTCGCTTGTAGTTAACAGTTGATAAAATATGATTTAATAAATAATAATATTTAAATTCTGAATTAAAATGAATATACGTATTCGAACTTACTTTCTGGTAGTTAATAGTTAATAAAATATGATTTAATAAATAATAATTGATATTTGAAATTCAAAATTAACAAATGAATATACATATTTGAATAAAATATGATTTAATAAATGTCGGGGATAACGCTAAAATCAGATGATGCTGAAATTTGGGGTATCAATTTGAAACTATACAGCTATAAGATCTGCAAAATCGATATATACTCTTTATATCAAATTACCACAAACTATACCTAATTCTATAAGACAAAAACAAAATAACACCCAAAAAAATTTAAAAATTTCATATTAAAATAGATCAAAATTTCAGCATTATCCCTGACAATAAATAATAAATAATATTTAAATTCTGATTTAATAAGTGAATATATATATTCAGACTTGCTTTCTAGTAGTTAATAAAATATGAATTAATAAATAATAATTGATATCTAAATTCAGATTTAACAAAATGAATACATATTTAAACTTACTCGCTAGTTAACAAATAAAATAAGATTTAATAAATAATAATTAATATTTAAATTCAGATTTAGTAAATGAATATACATATTCGAACTTACTTGCTAGTAGTTAACAGTTAATAAAATATAATTTAATAAATAATAATTGATATTTAAATTTTGATTTAATAAATTAATATATATATATATATTCGAACTTACTCGCTAGTAGTTAATAAAATATGATTTAATAAATAATAATTGATATTTAAATTCTGATTTAACAAATGAATATAAGCATTTGAACTTACTTTCTAGTAATTATTATAATCGATTTAAAATATTTCATAAATAATACTTGATATTTAAATTCAGATTTAACAAATGAATATACGTATCAAACTTACAATCTGGTAGTATTATAATCGATTAAAATAAGTTTTATTAAATAATAATTGATATTTAACAAATGAATCTATGTATTTGAACTTACATGCTGGTAGTTATTAATTGATAATTAATTATAATATGATTTAATAAATAATAATTGATATTTAAATTCAGAATTAACAAATGAATATACATTCGAATAAAATATGATGCCAAAATCAGATGATGCTGAAATTTGGGGTCTACCATACCGTAACTGTTTTATGCGCCGTAACTCGCGATATGCTGTATCATAATGTTTACATACATAAATACATAATATATATGTGAAACTGCATTAAGATATTGTAAAGCCTGCATTAAGTAAAGAATGTGCCTTTTGATTAATAACGCTTGTATAAATAGCTTTATTTTGGTTTGTAATATCTTTGAGCGTATTCATATAAAAGATTTCGTTAAAACAAAATTCAAATGAATCAATTTTTATTTATAATATTTTTATGAGGTAGACTATCTACATGTAATTTAAAGTTAGTTATGTTAACTGTTACGCTATCAATTGAAGCCATGATTTTATTTTAAAGTTACGTCACTGATCAAAGTTACTATTAATGCGACACAATGAGATGCATATGGGTTTTGTCTCAACCATAACCGTGATCGGTAGTATATCAAAAAATTCATTGGAACGATTCTACGGCATCATTAATTTACATTAGATCAAATTTAGTACAGTCCTATTCAACCAGATTGCAAAAAAAAAAAAAAAAAACAAGTCCATGAAATAATATTCATTCGATCATTTGTAATTTTTGTGCTTACCAACTAATCAATTCAAATAAATAATAAAGATTTATGTTGGTTTATATAATGCACCTTACATGATCAGCTTATGGTAATGAGTAAACCATAATAAAATATTGGATAAACCCGTTATTACATCTGCGTAGTCAAGTACAACGGCTGATGCTGAAATCTGAGGTCTCGATTTTGAAAATATAACCATTACTAAATTTCGCATATGCTCTTTACAGCTGTTCTCATAAATTCTGGGACAACTGATAAAAATTTGGCCGAAATTAATTCGGCTGAATTCGATAAGTTATTGATTTCGGTATGATCAGTATAATAAAATAATTAATAAAAGCCATTTTTGTATCATAATGATCATTTTACGATATCATAACAATGTCAACAATTTTATATTTAGTTCGAATGTTTGTCCAACATGTTTGGTGTGCTTAGGTTTGTACGAATATTTATGGAAAAACTGTTCATGTCAACCAATAAACCTTAACAAGAAATGTAAAAAAGGAATCGAATATAAACTAGACTTTTATAACAAATATATTACTCGAACAGGTCTCGCTATTAAAAAAGTTAAATATGATCATGAATTTGTCGACTGGTTTGAATAGGAATTGAAGTTTTATACAATTTTTT
>QKWP01000759.1:123456-199160 GCA_003550325.1 Gigaspora rosea
TTTTTTTTATACATATTATTCATTTAAAATAATTATGTGAAAAATTTCTTAGGTAGAATTATAATTCAAAATTAGCAATAAGAATTTGTAAAGGACTAATTCTATCAATTATTAATAGCACAATATCGAAATTATAAAAGGCAATTATAGTGTAGCATTTTATATTGTTTAAAGAAGTACAATAAATAAAATTTGCTTTTATATAATTAAAATGTTGATTCCGTATAAGACAATTTTAAAGATAAACATTTTATTAAAAATTCAAGGGAGCTGCATAATATGATGAGGGGCCGTTGAATAATTTTTGATATTTTCACGGATAATCAGTTGCATGAAAATATCAGTGTTTAGTATCACGGACGACCATTAGGAGACATGGGATAAAAATTGTTATTTTGCCTAGTATTATCTCTTCGTACTGTATGTATACTTCATATATTACTATGTTTTTGCAAGCAAATTTGCCTATGCAAAAATGTTGTAATTACAAATTACATTATGAATTTATAATTCTGCATACGAGAAAAATAATAGAACAATAGAATTCCGAAAAAGTAAAAAATAAAAAAAATCGAAAAAGTTTCGGAGATTTCGCCATTTCGGTTTCGCCGGGTTTCGGAGGTTTCGCCAGGTTTCGGAAGTTTCGCCCATTTCGGAAATTTCGGAAATTTCGGAAATTTCGGATTTATTTCGCCTTTGGGAGCATTTCGGTTTCGCCTTTCGGATTTTGAAAATGGATTTCGCCCGAAACACTAGTTGGAGTCAAATTGGAGTCACTCCAGAATAATCTATTCCATTAAATAACTCTAGTACCGTGCATAACCTTATTAACGATTGGTCACAATTAGAGGTGCAAGCGAATCGTCCCAATGATGTTCCAATGATGTTACGGCTTAAGCCGTAACTAGCTAAAGCTTATGTCGTAACTAGTTACGGCAATCATTGGGACGATTCGCCTGCACCTCTAGTCACAATAAACAATAAATCGTGCGCATATATTTTAGCGAGGTTTATGTTTAGTTATTTTCAATACCCCATTTTTTTAACACTTTATCTATGGTAAAATTGTTATAGATTTTAACCGTTAAGATTCTTAATTTTTCACTAAAGCTTAAAATTTTCATATCCAACTTTCACAGGTTAGGTGGCATTATGAAACCCAATTAGAATTCAAGATCCTATCACTACAAATTAATAAATTACTTAATTATTACGTCTACACCTTGCCATTATAAAGAATGATATTTTGACCAAATTATTATTATATCCTTCGTGGATATGGATATGAAACACCCAATAATAGTATTAACCGGATATGATTTATAGTTATTAAATTACATGTATGTTACATGTAATTACTGATGTAAAATTTATTGTAACTTACTTACGTAAATTATTTGTAATTTATATAAGCTCAAAATAACTCTAGAGATGAAATTATGAAATTTGACCTAAATTATTACTTGTAAAATTATATAAGTGCAATAACGCTCAGGATAAATTATATAAAATGACAAGTTGCTGGTAGAAAATATATTGTACCTTACATAGAGACCGTGTAAGTTACAGAGTAACTTACCGTAATTTACCATGTAAAGTATGTTGTCAGGTAAGTTTTAACAACCCTATCCGGATGTCATCCGTATAAAAATCTGTAAATTCTTATCATTATGCAAGATTACATTACCTTTTTTGAGTATTGTTTTCTTTGTTATACATATATTATTTTGAAGGTAATCGACAATGAAATAATAAAAAGTATAAAGGATGTTTTGTATTAGGAAATTTAAAGAAAATGTCTAGATTAGAAATATTAAACGACAATAAATGAAAAGAAACAATTCAACCAAAACATAAAGTAATAGTGTTAAAAGTTGGTATTTTTGATATTGAATATAAGAAAATACGAGATTTTGCGGTTTGTAAGATTAAATAGTAAAAGGGAAAAAATGCAGTAAAAGATATAAGATTGTACATCTACTAAAAACTCTCTTTTTATTTTAGAGTTTACATGATAATTGAAGAACAGATTAATTCTAAAAATAATTTAGTTTCTATCAAGATAACTCTTAATTAATCAAAATAATACTTCGTTTTCAACATTTAAAATAATAACAAGTAACCAGTCAGACTACTGAGTTATTGTCAAATCTAATATTGATTTTTGAAATCGAGAATATATAGTATTTTAATTTATTCATTAAAACAAAAATACTAAATCTTGTTCTTGCTATCAGTATATGAATTTGAATTAATACAAAAAACTTTTTGCTTCCAGTATCTTTATCTGATTCTTCAATATGTTCAGGTACTATTGGCTTGGATTCATTTAACTCTGTAATAATTTGTTCGTTGCTTTTCAATTTTTTAAAAGCTTTATAGAGTTCTTCTGCTGATGGTCGTTTTTCGGATCTTAATTCCAACAATTTTCACTATATGAATTTGAATTAATACAAGGAATTATATCCGATTTTTCAGTAAGTTCAGGCATTATTAGTTTGGATTCATTTAACTCTGTAATTATGTTCATCGCTTTTCAATTTTTTAAAAATTTTACACAGTTCTTTTGCTGATGATCAATAATTCACTATATGAATTAATGCAAGGAATTTTTTTGCTTCCAGTTCTATCACCGATTTTTCAATATGTTCATAAATTATTAGTTTGGACATTTATGTATAATACCAAATACTAGTATCTTTATTTAGAGTGTTATTAATAAATATAAACAATTTATATTTATAAACAAACAAAATCTATATTCAAGGTAATATCTATATTAGAATTGGTAAAATTTTTAATTTTAGAATCGAAATTTTTATAAGTTTATAATTAATAAAAAATTATTTTAATTTTTATTATATAAAATAAATAGATGAATTTGATTGGCTAGAATCTAGGTTCTAACTAGTTTTTTAGAACTTAGTTTAAAATGTAAAAAAAATTTGGTTAACCAGGTTCTTAAAATGAAATCTAAAATTTAAATTTAAATTTAACTATATTTGATCAAAATTAAATATAGCCAAATTTGATTTGATTTGACAAATATTTGAATTGATTTGAAAATTACTATTAAAAATTCAAATTCAAATCAAATTCAAAGTAAATATTTGAATAAAATCAAATTTAATTTTGAGTCAATTTAATTTGATCAGATTCAAATTGAATTTAATATTTAATTTGATTTTTATTTAAGAAATTCTAGCCACAAATACTAATAAATATATACTAATAAAAATATATGTATTTGTAATATAATGACTGTTATAGAATAATTTGGATTTGATATTGATTTTTATTTTCAAATATCACAATAATCTATATAATTGATTTAAAAATATTAAATAGTTCAACAAGTTATTTCTAATTTAAAAGATCGAATTAAGATTTTTAATGAAAAAATTCTTTTTTATATAGATATAAGCTTAGAAAAAAATTTAAAGTAATACAAAATAAAAAATCAAGAAACTATCACATGTTATTTTTCTTTTTTATAACTTTTTCTTTAGTAATATTTTCTTGTTTATTATTTTATTTCTGTAACCCATTCTTTAGACCCATTTGCTTGTTTTATCATTTGATACTTTATACAAAAATTCATAAATAGTACAATTCCAGACTAATATAATATAAATCCAGTAGTATGTTTTGATAATAGATTTATAATATGGTATTGCCCTTTTTTTAGGCTTTTGAAAATCTATACTACCTAGGGGTTAGTAAAATTATGGGAGGGCCAACTCAAATGTTACACAAGTTTAATTGTAATACAAAAATTGTCATTTTATATGAAAATCATATAAAATTCATATGTATCGTGTTCGACTAGCCAAAGTATTAATTACGCGTTTACTGAGATCTCTTTTTTTTTTGAAACTCGAAAAAGACAAAGGTAAGTAATTAATAATAAAGAAATTTTATAGCTATTTTTTTATTGTTAAAAAAACTGAATCATATATAAATTACACATAATTATTGTAAGATAGAAGAAATGAAGGTAAGAAATCATATATATAACTTGAAGTCTATAAGCATCTTAAAATAGCACATACCTAATATGAACATATTCCAAACCGAAAATTATGAATCTACCTTAATTATTCAAAAACCAAACCAGTTGAGTTAAATAGATGAACATAAAGTTTTATTTATTACCAAAAATTTGCAGAAATTGGACGTTTAGGAATAAATAATTAGAAAATTGGAATTGAATAGATCAATATAAAGCATTCTTTTATTACCAAAGATAACTATTTGAATTAAAAATTAGAATTGGAATAGATAAACATAAAGTGTTTATTTATTGTTATATAATTTTGGAATTCAATATAATGCATCCATTTATTATAAAAATATAATAGAGATATATTTTAGGAATAAATAATGTTTGTTATTATTATTGAAATGGAATATGATTTAAAAATAGAATATTATAATTGAGATTTTAATTTTGATAAAAATCCATATATATTAGGTATGCGTTATTTGAGAAGCTTATTGGAATTATTTTGAATAAAATATTATCTCAATATATCATTATATACGAACATGGCAAAATATATTAAACCATTTATACTGTCATTTTAGAGAAATAGAATTTTATCTGAAAAGGTAACAAATGAACCAACGTCAAAACATTCAAAAGAAGATTCTAAAGATAAAGCCTTGCAACAACTTTATCGGCTCCGTCCTGATCTTAATGGCCAAAGTGTATGGTTTTTTCCTACACTTAAAAAGTCTGCAGAGGGTCGCATTCTATACGAAAAAACAGAAAAGCATGCATATGTATATGATACAATTACCCAAAAACGATTTTCTTCTTTTTTAGCATGGATAAAGCACTTAGTAGTCAACGTTTTTTTAAAGGCAAAAAATTAGCATTAGCTACTATATTTTTGAAACCAAATTGCAATGAAATGAATATTGGGCAAATAATAAAAGGCAAAAATTACTCACCTTATTTTAAAAATATTCAAATTGTCACATTACTTTCGATTAAAGATACTTTAACAACAATGATATATGATGATGTAGAGTTGACAGGTATAAATTTAACAGAAGGAGAAGGATTTTTGTGTTTTGCTTTTTTTGAAACAAATCTGAAAAAAGAACTTTATATAAAAAAAACAATTCATGGATGTCGGGAACCTATTAAATGCACTGTTTTTGTTAATGGTTTAGAAGTAAGAGATAATTTTTTGGAAGAAAATAGTATTAAACATAAAATCTCAACGATTGATGAAATTCATTTGATTGTGCGATTTTTTAAAACATCACATGTTTGCATAGGACAATGTACTAAAGGAAAGTATGTTAATTCGTTAATATATATATAAATCCATTTACTAACATTATTTTTACAATATATTTAGGATTTGAACAAGCTACTTACTTACGAGGAGACCACCTTTATTCGAATTTTATAGGCCCAGAAAATAATCATGAGATAATTGCGAATTTAGAAAATAAAGGACTTGATAGCTTATCGCAGAATTGACTGCACTCTTCTTGTTTTAAATGGCAAAATATGTGCCAATTGTAAGACATTGCATAACACATTATATCAAATTGAAAACTGACATAAAAATGGTATTCAATCTGTCAAAACAACACATGCCTCCAGAGAACTTCTAACTGAAATTGTTCAAAAGGCTCGAAAAGTATTTATTTTTAGTTAATTTGTAATTCAATAAATTATATTTATTATTATTAAATAAATATTATTACTTTAGACAATCCGAACACAGAAGGAGTTAGTTGAAAGTCTTCGTGACCGTTTAAAGCTAAAATTTGAAGCAGAAGAAGAACAAGTAACAGAACCATTAACTGGTATTGTTCACAACGTTGTTGATGAAGTTTTAAACAACAAACATGAAAATATATCAAATCTTATTTTAAAAGAGCTGGTCCATGTGCAAAGTAAAAAACCAAAAGGAGTACGCTATCATCCTATGTAAGTAAAAATAGAAATTATATTTTTCTAAAAAAAATTATACTAATTGTATCATTACAGGTTTATTCGATGGGCAATTTCAATTTATAGTAGAAGTCCTGCTGCATACAAAACGATGAAGTCAGTTATTAGGATACCATCAATATCAATACTTAAAAGCTATATTAATGAAACTGAACAACATACAGGTTGGCAAGATAAAGTAGTAAACCGAATGGTGGCTAGTATGGAGGTAAATAATGTTTGGGGCTATGCACGTCTTGGTTTCTTTTCACATGATTCATTTAAAATTCAAAAAGGTTAGAATAGTAAAAAAAAAAAAAATTAAACCTATTATAAACTAAATTTTGTTATTATTATTATTATAGGGCTTCTTTGGAGTCAACGTAACAATAAATATGTTGGCTACATTGACTTTGATAATGAAAATGCTGAACTTGAAGCATTCGGTAAACAATGTCTCTATGATATTCAAGCCTCGAGTGATCATATTAAGCATGATGATGATGATAAAAAGGACAGTGAATGGACTTTAGCAACTCAAATTCATCAAATTGTATGGCATTCAGTGTCTCATTCTTTTAATTTTCCAATAGCCTATTTTGGTGTTGAAACTATGAATGTTCACACCCTTAATACAATTCTTTTTTACTTGGCTGCTAAGCTTGAATGTATTGCAATTCATACATGTGGTTCTGTATGTGATGGTGCAGGTGAAAATCGAAGACATATTAAAAGCTTTGATTGGTATGCATCAATTTGGAAAGTGAATGATAAGGTAGAAGTTCAATGGACAAACAAATCAGGAAAAAAACACTATAGACCAGCTAGAATAATTTCTTTTAACTTTGCACGTACTGAATTTTTAGTTCAGTTATCAGGTACCTCACAAACTTATAGTTTTTCACGTTCAGCTTTACGACCTCCAATGCCAGAAAAAATGTTTTGGAATGTTAATGATCGATGTGAAGTTCGAAATACAAATAGTAATAATTGGTACCCCGGTAAAGTACTTACTGAAATCTCAGTAGATAATTATTTGGACATTGAAGTCACAATCGAAACTACTGGAAAAGTCGAATTGTATATATGGAAATCGCTACTTCATGATATTCGTCCAGCATATGATGAAAATGAACATTTTGTTTCACATCTTGCCATTAATCCCATAACTGGTGATAAATGGTTCTTCCTAAATGATTCAACACATGTCTTTAAAAAGTTAAGAAATAATGTTTCTAAAAGTCATACTAGTAATAATGAAAATGAAAATGTAAGAGAAATAATGTTTAACGGGTGGGAAATCAGTTGGCGACATTTTCAAGGAGTATATGATCATACAACCAAACATGAGGTAGCAAAAGCTACTAAATTAACTAAGCGACATATATGGCTTACCCCCTGGAGCAAAATGAGAGTGGACCTTGCTGAACATACACTATCATTTGATGTTAAAAAAGCAATAGAAAATATTCCAGAGTTAAATTATATCTCCCAAGGTACTCAGGTTCGTAATTTAATCCTCTTTTGATTTAAACTAAGATAGTCATTTTTAAAAAAAAAATTAGTAAAAATCTGTATTCAAAATTAATATTATGAGTTAGAAATGACTATTTATTTGAAATATTATTATAATTATCAAAATTTAATATTGTTGTATACCACTAGTTATTTATTCACTATGCACGTATGTACCGAGATATTACACATAGTCAAATATGTATTTTTTCTTTTGAAGACCCATGCTTGAATACTTTAAAAGAAATAAAACAATGGTTCACTCAAGGTAATAAACAAAAAAAAATTCAAGCCAATGGTTTTCCACACAATGCAGTTCGACTTGATTTTATCAATAAATGGATTTCTTGGAATAGTAGAGCATGTACTTACTAATTGGCCGTGTGCTATAATTCAACCAAGAAGAATATCTCAGGATATGCTTGAGGGTTTATTTGGAACAATTAGAGAAATGGGTGGTGACTCTTCTACACAAACAGTTCAATCCTATGGATATGCAATGAACAAATTAACAATTACAATACAAATGACATCAGAAATACAAAGCTTGAATTATGGTTCTGCTGACAGTTCAGGTTGCATGCTTGCTGATTTAAAACGAAGGTAATTTTTGCTTATACAAATTTGGTATTAAGTTTTTTTAAAATAAATATTAAAATAACTTTTTTTAGAGATTATCGAAATAAACAATATAATTAGCAGAATTTGAAAGAATATAATAATCATAAAGCTCAAATCGAAATTCTTCCTACCCTCAGCCAGCAAATATTTCAAGAACTTCTTAATGATGATCTAGTAATAGGGCGAATACAGTTGCCATTATTTTCAAGTAATGAAAATATTAGAATAGAAAATAAGACTATTAATTGCTTACAACTTGAAAGACTACAATTAATTGAATGGCTATTATATAAGGATAATATAGAGGATCTATTGTTAACTTGGTCAAATAATATTCATCAAATGGCATTAGATTCGGTTCTACAAAAAAAAACACCAATTGGCTTATGACATGGACAACAAATTTAGAAAGTCGATTAAATAATTACAAATGTGCTGGTGACTGATTTAATGACTTTCAATTGTTGGTCCCGAATAACTTTAAAGTAGAAATCCAAAGATTGATTGCATATATATTACTTGAAAAAATTATAAAAATCACATTTAGACAAGTACACAACAAACAATACCATGATCAACTTTTTATGAATCATACAGAATCATGGACTATACCTAGAAACATTATTAACTTAGAACCAGCTGAGGCATCAAAATTTCAGTATATCATTGGATGGACAATCTACAAATTAACAAAAAGTGATAAATTAACATTAGCACATGAAGAATTTGCAAAAATCAAATTGTGTTTAAATGTTCTTAGTTCTGAACAAGTAGAATACATATGTGACACCCGTTCAAAAACAACTACAGTTATTCCAGGGGCTGATTTTATTCGATTCATGTATTATTTAAAGTCTCTTATTCATCAGCTATTTGAAAAACATATAGAGTATGGGCCAGATATTCTAATTTATATCGATAATAATCTTGTAAACAACCAACCTTTAAAGAAGCAGTTTAATGACCTTTTACATATAGCATATGAGTTTTATTATATTGAATGTAAAAATGAAGAATCGCTTTCAGAATTCATATACAACAGTATTCAACTATCAAAAAAAGCTGAAGATTATCTATTAGTACGTTTGATCAAAACTTACATGCGAAGTAGGCAACGGTCTTGGCGACGATTTAAAGAATACATTCCAGAAAAAGGTTCATCTAGTTTACGAGAAAATGTCAAAGCAATGAATACAGATTTAAAAAATAATGCAAAGAAAGATGCTATACCAAAAAAGAAACTTGTTAAATTTAAAAAAGAGATGCTACCAGAAAATCTTGATTTAGCACTTGGTCAGCTTAAAATTTGGGCCCAAAATAATGGAGCTAAAAGTGCATTTGAGAAAGCTTTCACATTATCTGATCTGAAAATTCTAATTCAAGCGTTTCAAAATAAGCCAGTAAAGGTAAAGAAAAAAAAGAAGTCAGCTCTTATAGATCTGCTTTTTAACTACCTAAATAATGGCTCAGAGTTCAATGAAGAAATAAAGAGGAAAGGTCAACTTTTTACTTGAAATAATTAAAGTGTTACTTATGATTAGCATGTAAACTCTATATTATTTGAAATAAAATCTTTGTCATATAAATGACCTTTTGATACGATTACTTCAGAGCAGCTCTGAAGTTCGGCTATAGCATCTAGTAATTCAAACTTTTTTTCAAATTGAAGTTATTTGATTGTAGCAGTATATGTATCATATAAGTAACTGAACTTAATAACTATCCTTTAATACTTAGATTTAATTCCACAAATATCTAACCAACCCTACAACTTCAAATACATATATATTATTGTACAATTAAAATTAATCAAAAAATTAAACATAAAATTCAAACCTCTATATTCATAATAATGCTAACAATCATGCACTTTCTAATTAGTTTATATTTAATAAAATTCGAGGTGGATACAATCAAACTATTTCTCATCTCATAGTTCAGTGGTCTAAACACTGTCTAAACCGCAGGAAGCTCATTGGGTCTTCTTCTCCTCTCTATGCCGATGATGATAGCAATGATCACGCCCTCTAAAAATATTTTATAAAGAAAAAATAAAATTTAGGGAGGAAACAGTCGGATCCTAGGCCTACCCTTAAAGGTTATGGCTGCACCTAAGAAAACTAGTCAGAGGCCCTATCGCTCAATGTTAGAGATGAAATTTTTTGCTTAACTAGCTATTCTCATACAAATATCTCTACCTATTATGTTATTAACACAAAATCAATCCATTATAAAATCGAAAAAAAAAATTAAAAAAATATTCTATATATCGCTATTAAATAGCTATTAAATCGACCTATATTTAGTAAATCATTTAACATCTAATGTCATACATGCATACATCCATACATGTTATCGTTATATTTTGCCACCGCTAAATCAACAATTATCCATCCTTTTTTTCCTATAAATAGCACTTAAAATAAATAATTATATTAAAATAAACAAGAATTAAGCTAAAAAAACACAATAATAGCACTACCCTCAAACATTATATCGTACTGCATCTACTCAGCATACTTCATTACACGACTTTTCCATCTAATCCGTATACAATTTCCTTAAAATTATATATATGTATGTACTCTATTTATTGGAACATAATTTACAATTCAGTAATCGTTATAGAACCAATACCTCAAAATCTAATAATTTCCACTTTCTTCGTTTTGTACAATATTTCTACATGCGTGAACGTACGTANTGAAAAAAAAATCAATGTAATTATTAATAAGTAATTATTATCAGTAATTTATTACATTGCTGTACATTTCACAATCGAGAAAGAACGCATGTTCATTCAGAATTAAATTCAGAAATTATGTGGAACAATAAGTAATTATTATCAGAAAATCGAGAAAGAACACATGTCAATTCAAATTTATTACAAGATGAAAATCAGAATTTACGTAAATTCAGTGGAATAAGTAACTGCGCGACGTTGTCACGCAAAACCAGGAACGGAAAGTGGATTTTCAGCGAGTTACAGGTTAAACCAGTTTTGGCATAAGTTTCTGGTTTTTTTTTTTTGCATGCGATACAGTAGATCAAAGCCCCATAGAGTATGTACAAATATAGAAATACATTCAAAAGTCATAAGGATAGATTAACCAATCAGATACAAAAGATACACAGCAACACTACGTACTTTGTACTCCGTTCCTTCCGTTCCTGGTATAATAATTATTTAAACTTATACTGGCTTTCAGTTTTTTTGTAAATATAATAAGTGTAATTGATTTATATCACCTATTAAATAAATATATAATAAAAACGAAATATTAAAATCATGTTATTTAAAATACATTAAATTTATGATATAGATAGTATATAAATAATACGCAAATTAAAATTTTTATTATAATTGTATTTTACCCTATATTACCTATATTATATCTTAAGTTAACCGGATTTATCTGTTTATAATTCGGGTATCCGGATAGACTAACAGTTAACCGGTTATTGTACCCTAGGGTACGACCACTATTTATAGCGATTAAGAAATTGATTGATGGGCGAAAGTCAATTTTTTGTCTCTCTGGAAGATGAAATGTTAAAAAATTTTGGGGTTAAAGAGCAAGTAGGCAAATTTTTCAGCCAAAAACAATTAAAAGAACTTTTTCACCGCCCGTTAAGTGGCAAAGTATTTAATTATCTCATTTCTGAACCCCAAGAAACTATCTTCGCTTTTTTCAAATTATACAGTATACGAATAAAAAAGGTACTTATCTTGAATATGGTTAAGAACTTTGCACTTGAACAGATAACAACCCAATAGTAATCGCTTTATTTAACTTCATCATTGTAGAGAACTTATTAAGTGGTATAAATTTACATTAAAGAAAGTATTGAACAGTATTCCCACCTCTCGACGCTACTACCACTATCGTTACCACTATCACTACCAAGACTTTCATACTTGGACAAGTGGCATAACTTTATCCTCGATTGATGAGATTTTCTTATGTTACGGAAGATCAAATAGTTTACCATCATAAGGAATGTTTTAACATTTATGAAATGTTTCATACACAATATACTTTGTACAAAAAGTATATACCCATCGTGTCAGTTGTTTGTAACAGTCAAATTTGTTTGCCTTTATGATTATAATTTGACAAATTATTGACCAAATATTAATATTTAGCCAGAGCAATTATTTTATGATAAGAGATGCGCTTGTGGAAGCAAATCCAGTATACCATTTTGAGGATATAATTAGGAAACCTGAAGAATATATTAAATTGAATGATTCTATTTTGTATAAAATAGAATATGAAGATAGAAAGGTATTTGATACTTTTGATGTATTAATTTATTATTAATTATGGTAATTCCTTGATGTATTAATTTATTATTAATTATGGTAATTCCTTAATATTCTAATTAATTATTCTTATGATAGGAATTGCAAGAGCCATTAAAAAAATCAAAAGAAATCATTGAAAAAATTAGGAATAGGAAATTATACAAGTTAGTGAACGAGTGTTTTGTTCCGCAAGATAAGAAAGATCAGATTATTAAAGTAATATGCTTACTTATTAATTTTAAAATATTTTCATAAAACTTTTTCATATTTATATAATGCCATTGTCAATTTTTTTTTTATTAGAAAGATCTTGAATCATTAATTGCTAGTTATCGCAAAGGTAATAATGTATCTTTGAATAAAAATGATATAATTGTTGATTGGCAATATTTGAATTATGCAAACGGAGAAAAGAATCTCGTGGAACATATTAAATTTATAAGAAAGATCCTAATAAGGTATTTAATCTTGATACTTATGGGATTTGCTATATTTTTCCTAAACAATATGAAGAAACAATTCTTCGTATATTTGCATGTGATCCGGAAAAGGTATTATACGAAAATCAGCTTATTTTTTTTTTATTTAACTATTTATCATTAGAATATTATTAATCGATAAACTTGTTAAAAAAAAAAGGTTGATTCAATTCAAAACGCTTTTCAGGAGTTTACAAAAAGTATAGGTTTAATCATAAATGAAGGATTTTTACCTGACGAAAATGTGGATTTCTTGGATATTAATTTGAAGGGTCGTTCTTTCTTACCTTTTTTGTTTCTTCTTATTCATTTTTTTGTCTTCGGTATATATAAAATGGCGTTAGAAAATTAGGAGCCAAAAACTAGACTGGGATTTAGATAAGTACCAGTCTCTAGTTTCGTTCTTATCTTTTTTCATTCTTTTTTACTTATTTTTCTTCTTTTGTAGGTTTTTGGTAAATATAAAATAACGTTGGGGAATTGGAATCTGAGAACTAGACTGGGATTTAGTTAAGTACCAGTTTCTAGTTTTATCTCTTGTTTTTTCTTTGTCTTTTGTTTTTTTTCTTGTTACTAATTTTTCTTTTTTTTGTGGCGTTGAGGAATTGAGATTCAGGAACTAGAACTGGAATATATATATCAGATATGTACCAGTTTTTAGTTTTAGTGTTATCTCTTTTTGTTGTTTTCTTTCTTATCACTAATTTTTTTTTTAGGCTTGAAATTTCACATTGGGTCGATGAAAAACAAAAGGTGTCGGGTATAAAGCCATGAAGTAATAATAGTGGACGATAGTTGGGTTTATTATAAAGTAGAAAATTTGTAAATGTGAACAAAAAAATTATTTTGTAATTAAGTTTTTTTAATAAATAAAAATTGGGTTTTTTGGTATTTGTAATTATTATTGATATGTATCGATTGATGCCATTATTGGTTATATATCGATTACTATTGCATCGGTTATATATTGATTATAATCATAATAAAAATCAGCAGGGGAATTATTATCGATATATATTCCTCTGGTTAGTAAATGATAATAATCGGCTACAAAATTTCCCACATGTGTCAAAGCTCAAGTTATTATGCGGCAGTTTACAGTAATTAATATTTTAAATAAAAATTTTTTTAAAAAAAATTTTACAATTTATGATTTAAAGTTTGTAAAGTCAACCCGCCCAGTTATAAAAACCAAAAATTACTAATATTGATATCCCAACATGTCTATATTTTTAATTTGACTATATTATATAATTTACTATCCTTATAACTTGCTTTTTCTGGAACAATACACCTAAAAAATTGTTGCGTTTTAAAGTTTTAAAGGATTTTTGCTATATTACATATGCTTCGGTTAAATATCAAAAGTAGTTACCATTATTGTTACTTTCCAGAGTGATGTTGTTAATAGCGTAATGTTGTTACATAGCGTGTAAAATAAACATAGTTTGCTAAAGGTTTAAAATAAATATATATTGGTTAATAAATTAGAATTTAATATTTAACAATTTCAATTATTTAAGGAAGTGGTATTTAGTTTCTGCGAATACCAAAACATGCCCAATCTCTACACAAATCTACCAAACAACAGAAATCGAATGTGACAGTAACCTAACTTGAATCAGCGAGTAATTAATATAGCCAAAGATTCTTTAGCATATTATCGTGAACATTTTTTTATACGTTTATATGATTGTTACACAAAATAATTGCACATCATTATATTGGCTATATATTATATAGTAAGTTGTCCCCCCGTTTATTTTACTAACCCCTAGATACTACTAAAGCGCAATTGTCTGTCACTATTTGAGATTATGTCATGCTTTTTTTTTTAATAATTATTTTATAATAGTTATCTTTTTATATAATAGTTATATAGCAAATAATCTTTTTATATACATATCAGCGGATCGGCATAATTGGGCCTTTTTTCAATAAACTGTTACACGAAAATTTGCTCCTAAGTGACGTTGAAAAACTAACAAATGAAGCACTTGTTACAACTAACAAAAGGGCTTCTTCGACGTCTAGACAAGTTAAAAAACCAAAAAAATCCAATAAAAGAGCTATGCTAAGCTGTAAAAAGAAGTACTTTTACCATTTGTTGAAATACTCGGGTGTTTTAGGATGGGTTGGGCATTGTAAGATAGGTTGGTAACTATCAAGGGTAAATTCGGATGCTAATTTTCAAAAAAAATGGCCTTTTTAATCTACTTTTGGCTTATAATTAAATACATGAATTTCATAATGTTCTATGTACTTAATTATAAATGCAAAGCTGGTTAAAAAGGCCGTTTTTGTGTAAATTCGCTCTATAATAAATTTTTGAGCAAAATTTTTTTGATAATCCTCNGTTACAACTAACAAAAGGGCTTCTTCGACGTCTAGACAAGTTAAAAAACCAAAAAAATCCAATAAAAGAGCTATGCTAAGCTGTAGAAAGAAGTACTTTTACCGTTTGTTGAAATACTCGGGTGTTTTAGGATGGGTTGGGCATTGTAAGATGGGTTGGTAACTATCAAGGGTAAATTCGGATGCTAATTTTCAAAAAAATGGCCTTTTTTTAATCTACTTTTGGCTTATAATTAAATACATGAATTTCATAATGTTCTACGTACTTAATTATAAATGCAAAGCTGGTTAAAAAGGACGATTTTGTGAAAATTCGCTCTATAATAAATTTTCGAGCAAAATTTTTTTGATAATCCTCGATCATGATTGGTCGATTTACCCAACTATGCCGATCTGCTGATATGAATAGTTATATAGCAAATAATCTTTTTATATAATAGTTATATAGCAAATAGTTATATAGCTATATTAATATTACTAATATAAAATTTAAATTAAAAAAATATCAAAAATTATACAGAATTGCGAGAAAATCACTTTTTGTTAAGAGCCCAATACTTGTTGCCTTAGTAAATCTCGCCTGTTATGAGTAGGATCGTCCTATTTACTATTATAATATGATCTGTGATAAAGTTTATTAATTTAGTAATCCGTGTAACACGAATATGCATGAATGTTACACAAATTTTGTTTGTAACTTTTTTGTTATGAACACAAGTCGGGTCTTTTTGAAGCAAAATCGGGTTACATTTGAACCACAACTGGGTTTTTGAACCGAGATCGGGTTCAATGAACCAAAATCGGGTTCAGGAACCAGGATCGGGTTATTTGACCCAAGATCGGGTTCAAATGAACCAAGATCGGGTTCAAATGAACCAAGATCGGGTTCAAATGAACCAAAATCGGGTTCAGGAACCAAGATCGGGTTATTTGACCCAAGATCGGGTTCAAATGAACCAAAATCGGGTTCATGACCTAGGATCGAGTCATTTGACCCAATATCGGGTTCAAATGAACCAAGATCGTGTTCAAGAACCAAGATCGGGTTCATTTAACCTATTTTGAGCCTTAATAAAAAAATTTTAAAACCACTAGCCCGCGGCAACGCCCGGGCCCTAACACTAGTCTTTAATTATATTATACTACAAATACAAAGTATGCAGATAAGCCTTGGAGCATGTTCTAATTCAAAGGACAAAGTTAGTGCAGTAAGATTAAGAATTGTCCAGGTCAAATAAAACCACTTGTCCAATTTCAAGATTATTTTCTATAAATAGTAGTTTTATTAATAATAAAAATAAAGAGTACTTCATGCTTAGAGTATATTAAAATAACTTATAAAATCTTTGAACTAAAAGTATACTTAATAATTTACATATCTTCTATGCTAGGACTTGCTCTTATTATAAACCTATTAAAAGTAATGTTTTTTATCAATTTTTCTATTGTTATTATATTTATTAAGATTCAGATTATCTAGATCTCCAGATACCTTGAGTGTAAATATAAGGATTTGCTTAAGTTTTCAAATAGTTCAGCAATACCATTAGCTTTATAATTATTGTCTTGTAAGTCAAATTTTGTAGATATTTGATATTCACAAAAAAAAACTTTACTAAACTAATATAGCTAAATGTCATAAAAATCTAATATAAAAAAATATGTGCAGTCCAAATTCTTTTTTCACATTTATGCTAATTCTATCCATTTTAAAAATTGCACTAAATGTCTTAAAATGCTGCTAACAATATGAATTTCTGGATATAATAATCATAATATTCTTTTATTGAGATAGAAGTATATAATACATATTTAAATTTGTAGTTAATTAATTCAAGTTTTTAATATTATTAAAACTATCTTATTATCAACTTTATATCTATATCCTCATTCTCTTTATTGTTAAAAAAGGTACAATCTAATCAAATAATTTCAAATATTGAATGCCTTTTTGAATAATTACTTATTGGCTATACTAAATATAACATAAAAAAAAAACAACTCAATTTTTTCAGACTTTGAATGTTACCATTTTCCTAGTATATATTCATAACCATGATATCATGTGAATCAAGTCAACAAATGAAAATGATATTACATTTTTACGTGTATAATAGTATGTTATAAATAAAGAATAATAAATTTTACTGCATATTTTAAAGCAATTAAATCAATTGTCTAAATAACAATACGAAATAAGTAATAAATTTGTTTAATTATAAATGCTGAAAGTTTAATAAGCACTTACCAAGAGTAGCTTCAACGGAATTACTTCGTAAATTTGAAATATGTGCCCTCCGTTTCACCAATACTGTAATACGTTAATGAATTTCTTATTTATCGATTTATGTGATTTTGTATAACATAATATGCCGCTGTATTTAAGTAGTCATACACGTTGATTAGTAATTAAATATTGATTTAGGATACATTACAGCATCATTTGACCAGATGTACTATAGTCAACATTTCACCTCATATAGCGTATAATGTCTTGGTCCAAAGTTTCAAATACAGAAGGCGATAATTCATCAAATATAATTACTCAGCTCACCAATGATTTTAATCACCTAAACTTTATCGATTGTCAAAAATTAGCCGATATGAATGTACAGGATGGAATATTTTGGCTTGGTTATTGTTACGAATATGGGATTGGTGTTGGAAAGGATGTGAACAAAGCATTTATTCATTATCGAAAATCTGCAGAGATGAATAACCCTAATGGAATATATCAAGTTGGTTATTGTTATTATGTAGGAATTGGTGTTGAAATAGATATGCATAAGGCGTTTATATATACATTATTTAAGATCAGCTGAGGCTGGTAGTTCTATGGGAATTTGGAAAACTGCCGTTTGTTACAAATACGGAATTGATGTAGAAAGTAATAAAGAAAGTTTGAATATTGGCGTGATAAGTAAGTTATTTATTAATTTTCATTAATATATTTATATTTTGAAAATAAAATTCTTAAAAACTATTCGATACTTTAGGGACTAAGTATAATGAAAACTATATTTTATATAAAATTCTAAATAATATGACTTTAAAATCATTTTATTCACGTTAACTTAGTTCGTAAGTAATATTTATTAACCTAAATATTTAAATAAGTTATTCAATTTCTCGAATATTCATATTCATATTTATTTCATTTTATTCGCGTTAATTTAGTCAGTGAGTATAAAGAATATTTATTAACCTAAGTAATAAAATAAGCTATTCAAAGTTAATAAATAATTATTCCGTAAGTAAAAGAACATTTATATCTAAATATTTAAAATGAGCTCATGAATATTTACGATTTAAATTCGTTTCAATTTCGTTTTATTTGTGTTAATTTTAGCATGTGAGTATAAAAGACATTGTTGAACTAAATATTTAAAATGAGCTATTCAAGTTCACGAATAATCACATTCATGTTTATTTTCGTTTTATTCACGTTAATTTAGGGTGTGAGTATAAAAACATTTATTAATCTAAGTAATTAAATAAACTTTCAAATTTTTTGGATATTTATATTTTATTCACATTAATTTTAGTTCGTGAGTATAAAGAGCATTTATTAATATAAGTATTAAAATAAGCTATTCAAATTCATGAATTTTTACTATTTTATTCTGCATTAATGTTAGTTCGTGAGTATAAAGATCAGTTATTAATGTAAGCATAAAAATAAGCTAGTTCATGAATATTTCCTATTTAATTTTATTTAGAATTTGAGTATAAAGAAAATTTAGTGATAAATTAAAATGAAATCAGATTAATAAAAGATTAACTAACTTTATGAAAATTGCATGACTAATTTTAATGAGCTCATTTTATTAGCATTTATTTAGAGTTTTGTTAGAATTAGGATTGTTGTATTTGTTATTATATTAAAAGAATATTTGGATTTTTGAGATTAAATAGAAGCCCAAATTTTATTTTAATCCGATTTCATTTTGACCTGCGATATTTGGTAATCTAAGTATTTAGTATAAGCCATTCAAATTCATGAGATTTTACTATTTAATTTCAATTATAGGCCGTGAGTATATTAATCTAAAAATTTAAAAATATGTTATTCTAGTTCATGAATATTCATATTTAATTTTATTTCAGATCGTTAGTGTTCGGATCTAGATAATCTATTTATCTAAAGATAATTATCTGTTGAAAAAAGTCATTATCTGTTATCTATA
Source organism: Gigaspora rosea (assembly GCA_003550325.1). Taxonomy (NCBI): domain Eukaryota; kingdom Fungi; phylum Glomeromycota; class Glomeromycetes; order Diversisporales; family Gigasporaceae; genus Gigaspora; species Gigaspora rosea. The sequence continues at coordinate 142,879 of QKWP01000759.1, forward strand.
TCTGTTCATAATTTTATTATCCGGATAACTATCTAGATTATCTGTTAATTATTAGATACTAGATAAATATCGTGTAACGCAGAAATGTGTCATACAATTTAACTATATATTAATCAAATACTTGCGAAATTGTACGTAGTTTATATTTTCATATTAAATGTCGTACGTACGTACGCAAAATCTTGCACCTTATTGGATAAATGCATATGACGAAACAAGGGTAAGAATACATATGGAAACTTCGCATATTACATCTTGTAATTTTTTTCTTATGGTCGTCGCTTAAATTGCTGATCTTGAACTAATAGAATAAGATCCTACGCAAAATCTTGCATTTTATTGGATAAATGCATATAGCGAAGCACGGGTATGAATACATATAGAAACTTCGCATATTACATCTTCACGCTAGAGATGGACTAAATTGATTACATACGGTTATTTAATATTAATAAATATTATTTAAATTTTTGGTAGATAAGTAATAAGGCTATACAAAATTTAGTAATTGGTTTTCATAACATTTAAAAAATTTTTTCACCCGCCCACCCGGATTTTATTTTTATTTATTAAAAAATTTTATATCTAATAAAATTTTAAATTTTAAAACTCATATCCCAAGACCCGGCAACCCAACAAAAAATTTTTAAGTTTATTTAATTTCATTATAATAATTAAGGTAGCTATGTGACATAGTCATACTAAAACTAGAAATTTTATATGTGCATCTTAAAATTTTAAAAATAGACTTATTTACATTATTATATTTTATATTAAGCTTGCTATATTATATATTATATTTTTTTATGCCCAGCTTCTATTTATTTTTAACATACTTTAACAAGAGGATGATTTGGATTACGTATAAGTATAATATGTGTGACAAAGTAAAAAAGTTAAAAGAAATAAAAATTCAATTAGAGTATCTAGCATATTAGCTATACGATTTCACTTATCGAGAGGTAATCGGTTTATACTAATAATTCTTTATTCAATTATCTATTAGGGATTACTAATGATAATTATACTTTTTACATGACTGTGCTAATTTTACTCACATACTTGTTCTAACCAGTTACCAGGTCGATATATTTAATAAATTAGATAAAGCGCATAAATTCAATATATTGCGTAAAGCGCATAAATTTGATACTCACATAATATGTATGTATGTGCTACATTTCTCAGAACTACCAATTCGGTATGGTGCTTACACTAGCACAGCACATTATTGCATTAACATAGATTTCTAATGCCAATCAAATTCAAGATTTTGCGATATAAAATTTTAAATTTAAATTTAGCTTTTATAACCCGGGACCCGGCATATAAAATTTTATTTATTTAATATATAAAATTTAATTTCACAATGTAGCTTTTATAACCCGGCCGGGTTATGAAAACCAATTCATAAATTTTATATAGCCTAATAACTTAGAATTTAAAGCTCTTGATGTAATTTATATTAAATTCGTATGACAATCTGAACCAACATGATTATGTAATTGGTCTAGTAATTCACTATGCTAAAGGAAAAAGCTTATGGAAAAAAGCTACAAGTAATTGGCAAGAGTAGGTAAAGAGACACACCTATGCATTGTTGTTTTATTAGGCAATAATAATATAATATAATTACTGGTAATACTTAATCATTTTCAGGCTTTTTTGGTTCAAAATTGTAGTTTTCTTGGCCAGTAGTTTTTGCAAAGTTATTTGTTGCACTTTATTGGTAAATTCAGGCACTTTTTGTGAAATATTTAGATTTCTTAAATAGCAGCAGCAAAGGGTCGCTTCTTTTCTTTTGGAGGTTTTTCTCCAGGTTTTGTTGTTTTATCCAATGAACGAATTATATAACCAATATTTTTATTACCATTAGGGTGTTTGGCAGACTTATAATCATATCACACTTACTCCCTCATCATTTTATTTCTAGAGCACTGTTCCCGCATGTCCCACTTTTTTGATGTACAAATTCTTGCAAATAATTTAAGGGCAGTTTGCAAACCATTTTTCTCACTTCTTTCACTTGCAACAGGCCGAATTGAGATAGATCTGGAACGAAAAAATTTACAATTTCTATTCTAATTGATAATTAATCACCCATCACTATTCACATCTGATGCAACACTTGCTCTATCATATAAAATGTTCGACTGACTTTCTAAGTGCAATATCTGATTTTGTAGTTTATTTTCTCAGTTATTGCTTAATTGCTGAAATTGATTGCTGTTCTACCATTTTATATATAGAATAAGATCCCAATTTTGCTATATTACTGATTTTTGATCCACTTAATATTACCTAACAAGATAAGCAAGTAATTAAACATCCACAGTTTGAACACATATAAATATTCTTACAGTCTGTAATTTGAAAATAGCAATGATTAAAAAAGTATATATCATTTTCTAATTATACGAAAAAAAATGATTGGTAAAAATGTACAGGACACTTGTGACGCATGAAATAAAAAAAAAATAATAATAAAAAAAAACAAAAAAAAAGAGATTCTTATCTTCGGTTAGTTTTGAATTAAGTTTTCACACATATACCATTGTTTTACATTATCAGAGTCAGCAAGGAAAATGGAGGAATTACTTATACTGTTATTCTCACATTCATGTGGTATAAATGCACATACAGTACGTACGTATGTACGCATCAAAGTCATGAGCTATGAGCATTTATTATTTATAAGTATATGCACATGTATGCATGGCTAGCTAATTGTATCGCATAAAGGGTATATTTGCATTCCATCATTTCGCTATATATATAAATACAGATAATCTATAGATAATTATCTGAACTTAAAGCAACTATCCGGATAAATTATCTGTTGAACAAAATCGTTATCTATTATCTGTATTATCCGGATAATCCGGATAAAAAATCTAACAGATCCGAACCCTACAGATCATAAGTATAAAGTACATTTATTAATCTAAGTATTAAAATACGGTAATTATAAAATGCACCTATGGTGTTGAACACCATAGGTAAATTAGATTTGCAAATTCGTGTAACAAAAACAAAAAAATAAACTTTTATAANTACGGTAATTATAAAATGCACCTATGGTGTTGAACACCATAGGTAAATTAGATTTGCAAATTCGTGTAACAAAAACAAAAAAATAAACTTTTATAAAACAAAAAATAAATTTTTATTACCTTAGGGTTAGGGGAAACCTGGGAAGGGGCAGGGGCATAGTTTATACCAAAATTTAGCAAGGAATTTTTTTTATTAGAGAAGGCGGTTTCATAAGCAAAATTTTAAGTTATGAATGTTTTTTTAAAAAATAAACAAAAAAAAAACAAAATTTTATGTTACACCTGATCTTAAATTTTGATTGGCTATTCTAATAGTTTTGTGTAACATGGTGATCAACACCATAGGTGCATTTTAGTAAACCCGTTAAAATAAGCTATGCAAGCTTATAAATTTTGTCTATTTAATTTCGGTTTATTCATGTTAATTTAGCGAGTAAGTATACGAAATATTTCTTAAATTTGTTAATCTAAGCATTTAAAATAAGCTATTATGAATATTTACTATTTTATTCGCGTTAATTAGTCGGTAAGCATAAAAAGAGGTTTATTTAATTGTCGCATGAAAAATTTGAAATTACCTCTAAAAATGTAATGCAATTGATGATTTAAAGATCTCCTTACAAAGGAAAATGCGCACATTGCAATGAATATAACACGGATTATTCATGGTGTCAGGCATGTGATCCCGACATAACAATTCAAGGATGGACAAGTAGAAATAAAAAGATTGATGATTTTATGAAACGGTTTCAACTTAGATTTCATAAGCATGAAGGTATGATTGAATGGTTTCCATTTGACAGACTAAATAATATTAAAAAAATTGGCCAAGGAGGATTTAGTTCTGTATTTTCTGCGACCTGGCTGGATGGTATACGGAAACTTGATGATAAGAATGTGAGAATACGTGAATCATTTAGCACAGTTGCACTCAAAACCTTGTCTGATTCTAAGAAAAATTCTCATGATTTTTTGAAAGAAGTAAGTTAAATCATTATAATCGTATAAGTTTATTAAACACATATCAGATATTAAATAATTTATTTAAATAAATTTATAAAGTTTGTAAGTCATATTAAATGCAATAAAGTATGGAGTAGTAAGCTCCAAATATACGGATTAACTCAAAACACAAAAACAAATGAATACTTGATGGTATTTCAATATGCAAATAATGGAAGTCTTTATAGTTTTTAAGAACAAATTTTCAAGATCTTACCTGGCAGACTAAATTAAAATTACTTAAAGATATTTCATTTGAATTATGTCAAGTTCATAATGCAGGATATATTCATTCAGACTTTCACAGTGGTAATATTTTGCAAAATAAAGGTATGAATAAGATTATACAATCTTATATCTCAGATCTAGGATTGTCCAAAGAAAAAGATGAAAATGATTCAGGAAGTTGTATTTATGGAGTCATGCCTTATGTCGCACCAGAGGTTTTATCAGGTCAAAAGTTTACACCAGCTGCAGATATTTATGATTTTGGAGTCATCATGTCAGAGATGTCAACTGGACAAAGACCTTTTGATGGTTGTCAATTTAATGATGAACTTGCAGTAAAGATTTGCTTTGGATTGCGGCCTGAATTTGCTCCTGGTACTCCTGATTGCTATATTGAATTGGCTAAGCAATGTATGGATTCTGATCCACAAAAACGGCCTGATTGTGCAAGAAATATTTATTATAAACTTATTGTATGGAATAAAACCATGAGTGGCGAGTATAGATATGATCCTGATGATTATTATAATCCTGATGATTATGATGCAGATGAAATTAAAAAGCAATTCTTAAATGCCGATAAAATAGTCAAAGAATTGCCGACTATTTCACCAAAACATCCAAAATTTATGTACACTAGCAAAATTATCAATACTCAACGAATATCAGCAATTCAAGGTATTTATTTATTTTAAAAATTACGCACTCATTTATGCATTTAAAATTAATTATACATATATTAGCAACTTTACGAAGTAAACCTATTGATTCCGTTGAAGTTCCTCTTGGTAAGTGCTATATTAAACTTACAGTATTTATAATTAAACAAATTTATTATTTATTTTATATGACTGATTTAATCGCTTTAAAGTATACAATAAAAATTTATTATTCTTATTATTTATAATTGATTATTATAAAAATGTGATATCAACTATTATAGTGCATTTACTATAATACGTAATAACAATAATAACAACACAGTGATAATATAAATAAAATGTAAAATAATCATTCAATTGTTATTATTATGATTTTCTCTTTTACGCGTTAATGATCGTGTACTTTAATATTTTTATGGCGATTAACAGTATACTTACAATGTTTACCGATATATTGAGTTTATAAAGCGGTGAATAGTACGTCGAAGAATTTAAGTGGAATAAATATCATAGTAGGTCATGTTACAACAATTGATGACCACAAAATCCGGAACATCTAACATAAGAACATTTGACAAACAAGATAGGTTTAGGTCATACATTCAGCCTACCTACATTTTAAGGAGAATCCTTGCTGTTAATTAAAAATTCATTTCTTGGCTATAGCGAATATTTAGATATTTTTTAAATCCTTAGAGGATCAAACTGAAATATTTTATCTATATAATGTGTACATTTTAACGTGATATATTTTGTACTTCGGAATAGAAGCTTGGTAGATTTAGAATCAATAAAAGTTGATCCCAAATACACTTATATTGAAACGAAATTTTAAATTCACTCAAATCGGTAAATAATTTTAAACTAACTTAAAGATGATTTCGGATCAATTTAGCGCATATTTAATTAAAAACATTAAATTAATTTAATTAACAGTTATAATATTTATGTATATATGTTCTGCGTTACAGAATTATTTATTGACTAATTTCGTAAATTTGCAATCGATATAAAATTAATAAAGTCATATGATTGACCTTTTTTTGAAAAATTATTTATAAAAAAAAAGAGTTTATAGACTTCTTAACGGACTTGATAATTTATTACTGCAAAGAAAATATTTTATAAAAATTATTTAACAAACTTAATGATTTATTTAATGAGCTTTTTTTTTTTTTTTTTTTTTTTTTTTTTTTTTTTTTTTTTTTAAAAAAAATAAACCTCACTTTTTTTACGCTAATGAATTAACATTAAAGCTTATATAATAAGGTAAAGAAATTGTTACTTATAAAAATAAATAAATTTTAGCAGAAAACCTGAAATCTTTTGAATTTAAAACAGTATAAAGATAATATTGGAAAATGTTACTTGAAGCAATAATTTTGTTAATATAAATATGACTTATCGATATGAAGGTTTTTACTAATTTATCTTTTATGAACAAAAAGACAATAGATAATTTTGTATTAATTAATTTATTAAATGAAATCTCGGTTCCTATTTAACCTTCTAAAGCCCACTTATACTAAAACTAATCTCTAACTTTTACCCCTAACACTAAAAAATGCGCCCCAAAAATTTTATTTTTTGGTGGTTTGTCAATTTTTTATACTATCATATTTCATTTTAATCTGATTTCATTATGACGTGATTATCGAGGAAATTTTACGTTTTATATTAATTACTGCAAACGTGATTATTGGGATGTATTTCTGCAAAGGCAATTTTACTTTTTTCATTTGTAACGATTATATTACCTACTCGTGACACTAATTTGTGCTTGTAAATTTCGCACACTTATACTTTTGAATGAATATTGACCAATTTGGATTAGGCCCTAAAGAAAAATTTTATCTCGTAGTTATTGAAATTGAATCAACTTGAAATTAAAGGTAGAGTGTAACGTAGATCATTTTTAATAGTAATCACGTTGCAAATTATGCAAATCATAACAAATCATATGATGATCATATGATTTACATAGATTCTAACCAATCAGAGTTGATAATTTATGTAGATCTCCTCGTAAAAATTAACAACTCCTCGCAAAATTTTATAGTATTGAAAAATTGAAAAATATATTGAAATATTCTTGTTTATATTTACATAAGATTAAAAATCAATTTTTAAATTGTTTTCGACTAATTTATTTTAATTTTTAATTAAAATTATTCTAACTTTGTTTATATAAACCGCTGATTTTTGTATGTACAACAAATAATTCGGCATTTATATTTATATTGTATTACACTATACCTTTAAGAAGTTTATTAGTGACGAAATGGTTTTGTCTCAGCTGGAATGAAATTGCACAAGTCGTCAATTCTTTAATGAATGATTGTAAGACATAACTGTATAATAAATTAAAAAATGGATATATTTAAATTTGATTAATTTACATATCATAATTCTGAAAACCAACATGGTTTAAACCATCTTGAAATAAACTACAAAGTAATGCATGACGTATCAGCAAATTTATTGTTAATATTCCAAGATTTTGTAATAACCTTTAGTAGTTCTAATAGTTGTATTTGACGGATCTTAAATTAAAAAGTTTGCCATCAAGAAATTTAGTAAATTTTCAAATGCATTACGTAATAAAAATAAATATTCTTGTAACTCGGACAAATACGTTCATATGTTTTAATAATCTGATATTTACTAAATGTTATGTTAATTTTAAATCCGCTTATTATCTCAGTCAGTTTAGAATTTCGTTGCAACATAAGTTGATTTTGATATAACATATATCATATATTAGATGAAACTTGAATTAATTGGCATTAATTGTATTTATTTGTATTTACTTGTATTTAAAGGCAAGCTTTAGTATGTTTATAATAATATCTAATGGTTGTGCAATTTTTAAATTCGATATTGCAATTCACATACTGTATTTTAAATAAACATAAACATGTAAAATAGTTATCAAAAAAAGATAAAGCAGCCAATAAACTGACATCCAATTAAATAAAGGATCAAAATAAGAAAAACTAAATTTACATTTGTCAGTTTGCATGTATGCTGTTAATTGATTGCTAATACAGTATTAACGTTAAAAATGATTCAGCACTTATAATTCGTTATTTTATTACTAAAATGTTCTTTGAGGGTAATCATAGCTAAAAAATTAGGGAAATGAAAAGAATGAATATATATTCGAGTAAAATATTGTATAAACTATGTCTTTTAAGAAATCAACGATTTTCAGTTCCACTTAGAAAAAAAAAAAAAGTCTTTTTTTAAAAACATTTTCGATCTATAAAAATCTTAAACTATCTGATCAATAAAATTTATTACCGGTAAGTCAAAAAACAAAAAAAGAAAGTTTTGGATATTGGAATATGAGCATTATAAAAAAAAAAAAAGGGATGAATTAATGACAGATTTGTAATAGATATTTTCACGGTTCTATGGCCATAACATTTCTGACAAAAAATTTTACTGATTGCATAATGGCTGTGAAAAAATTTTTGATATTTTCATGGCATTGCTTCATCATAAAAAATATCATCTGAAATGTTCATAGAAGAACATTAGGGGCCGTGAAATATAATGAATTATCCGACAAAAATTTACAAGCAGATATTACAGCTGTTTTCATAAATTGACGATAACGAATTCGATAAGTTATTGGTTCCACGATCAAAAAAATACATTTGTAATATTAAATAATAACACCTTTATTAAATTTTTTCATCTTATCTAATATGTCTGACATGCTTAATTTGTATAAAAGTATTACTTCCATCTGAGTTGCCCGTATTTGTATTATTAGTCAATAAAATTTTTTTAATTACTGTAATTAATATAATAAATAAAATCACTGATAATTAATAAATCACTGGTAAAGATAAATTTTAAGGTGACGCTTTTTTTAATTTGTTAGTTGTTGTTGGAGAAAAAAAAGGTGTGATTTGAATGCTACTTAACTTGTCATCTAACCTGGCATTCAACACTATTACTTGATTTTGCGGATATGCATATCTGTGAATTCATGGGTGGTATTGATTGGCGGATGATTAATAGGTTGAGTGTAGAGATGGGAAAAATGCGCATTTTATAATAAAATGCGCATGATATATAAAATGCGCATGATACCGTATGATAAAAAATTTTTTAATTTTTATCTTTATTATTGATAATATATCTAAATAAAGATACTACATATTGAAACTAAAATCAGATTTTGCCTATATATAAATTTTTACAAATAGGCTAATTGTAAACTTCATCGTTGCTTATCTTATATAATTTGACAATTTGACACCTGACCTGTGGCTCTGCCACGGGAGCTTTGTATAAAACTTTAGAAAATTAGTTAAAATCTGTAAATTCGCATTATATAAAATTCATAAATATGTTGAGTTAGTTTGCATTGAATTGTCACAAAAAAATTCTGTTACTGAATATACTATTCTATTAACTACAGTATATGGTTAAGATTGAGTTAGTTTGCATTAAAATTATGTTATTATAAAATTCTGCCACAGAATTCACTCTATTTCAGTATGGTTGAGCCAGTTTTTATTAGAATTATTGTGCTTTTTATCATGAGTTTTATAAAAATTCTATTACAAAATTTGTTCGCTATACCAGAATTCAATATATAGTGGGATAGTTTGAATTAGTATAAGCTAACTATAAAAAGTTTGTTACAAAGCTCATTACTCCAATAACAGATAGTATGCAGCTTAGTTTTATTGGTGAATGCCAATTTTTAAAATAAGTGTTGCAAAGAGAAAACCTTATATTGCTATATTAGTTTTAGCACATTGATCACCTTTTGAACATAACAGTAATTTTATTGGTTGGTAGATCGACATAAAATTTCGAGTCACTGAGAAAATTAGTTGATTATCAAATAATCTGGGCGGAAAAAATTCTGCCAAAAATTCTAGAAATCAATCATCTAAATATTTGGTTGAATGTAACTTTATTTGATATTTGCTAATATATTCACTATTTTTTTTTATTAATATATTCACTATTTTTTTATTAACATATTCACTATTTTTTATTAATATATAAACTATTTTTTTATTAATATATTCATTATTTTTTTATTAATATATTCACTATTTTTTTTATTAATATATTCACTATTTTTTAGTGTTCGGATCTGTTAGATTTTTTATCTGGATTATCCGGATAATACAGATAACAGATAACGATTTTGTTCAACAGATAATTTATCTGGATAGTTGCTTTAAGTTCGGATAATTATCTATATATTATCTGTATTTATATATATAGCGAAATGATGGAATGCAATATACCCTTTATGTGATACTAGCTAGCTATGCATACATGTTCATATACTTATAAATAATAAATGCTCATAGCTCATGACTTTGACGCGTACATACGTACGTACTGTATGTACATTTATACCACATGAATATGAGAATAACAGTATAAGTAATTCCTCGTTTTTCCTTGCTGACTCTGATAATGTAAAACAATGGTATATGTGTGAAAACTTAATTCAAGGCTAACCGAAGATAAGAATCTCTTTTTTTTTGTTTTTTTTTTTATTATTATTTTTTTATTATTTCGTCCGTCACAAGTGTCCTGTACATTTTTACCAATCATTTTTTTCGTGTGATTAGAAAATGATATATACTTTTTTTAATTGTCGCTATTTTCAAATTACAGACTGTAAGAATATTTATGCATGTTCGAACTGTGGATGTTTAATCACTTGCTTATCTTGTTAGGAAATACTGTATTAAGTGGATCAAAAATCAGTAATATAGCAGAATCGGGATTTTATTCTATATATAAAATGGTAGAACAGCAATCAATATCAGCAATTAAGCGATAACTGAGAAAATAAACTACAGAATAGATATTGCACTTTGAAAGTCAGGCAAACAATTTTATATGATAGAGCAAGTGTTGCATCAGATGTGAATAGTGATGGGCGATTAATTATCAATTAGAATAGAAATTGTAAATTTTTTCGTTCCAGATCTATCTCAATTCGGCCCGTCACAAGCGAAAGAAGTGGGAAAAATGGTTTGCAAACTGCCCTTAAATTATTTGCAAGAATTTGAACGTCAAAAAAGTGGGACATGCGGGAACAGCGCTCTAGGAAATAAAATGATGAGGGAGTAAGGGTGATATGATTATAAGTCTGCCAAACACCCTGATGGTAATAAAAATGTTGTTTATATAATTCGTTCATTGGATAAAACAACAAACCCTAGAGAAAAACCTACAAAAGAAAAGAAGCGACCCTTTGCTGCTGCTATTTAAGAAATCTAGATATTTCGCAAAAAGTGCCCGAATTTACCAATAAAGTGCAACAAATAATTTGCAAAAACTGCTGGCCAAAAAAACTACAATTTTGAACCAAAAAAGCCTGAAAATGATTAAGTATTACCAGAAATTATATTATATTATTATTGCCTAATAAAACAACAATGCATAGGTGCGTCTCTTTACCTACTCTTGCCAATTACTTGTAGCCTTTTTCCATAAGCTTTTTCCTTTAGAATAGTGAATTACAAGACCAATTACATAATCATGTTGGTTTAGATTGTCATACGAATTTGATATAAATTACATCAAGAGCATTAAATTCTAAGTTATTAGGCTATATAAAATTTATGAATTGGTTTTCATAACCCGGCCGGGTCATAAAAGCTACATTGTGAAATTAAATTTTATATATTAATAAATAAAATTTTATATGCCGGGTCCCGGGTCATAAAAGCTAAAATTTAAATTAAAATTTTATATCGCAAAATCTTGAATTTGATTGGCATTAGAAATCTATGTTAATGCAATAATGTGCTGTGCTAGTGTAATCACCATACCGAATTGGTAGTTCTGAGATATGTAGCACATACGTACGTATTATGCGATATATCAAATTTATGCACTTTACACGATATATTGAATTTATGCGCTTTATCTGATTTATTAAATATATCGACCTGGTAACTGGTTAGAACAAGTATGTGAGTAAAATTTGCACAGTCATGTAAAAAGTATAAATATGATGTATTTTGTCTTCACAAGAAAGTAAGTCTTGAAAGCAAGAACTCAGTAGAGTTCAAAAGCTTTAGAAGTCCAATGTTGTAGAGTAATAACCTTCGAAATTAGAGTAGAAGTGTTATCATTAGTAATCCCCAATAGATAATTGAATAAAGAATTATTAGTATAAACCGATTACCTCTCGATAAGTGAAATCATATAGCTAATATGCTAGATACTCTAATTGAATTTTTATTTCTTTTAACTTTTTTACTTTGTCACACATATTATACTTATACGTAATCCAAATCATCCTCTTGTTAAAGTATGTTAAAAATAAATAGAAGCTGGGCATAAAAAAATATAATATATAATATAGCGAGCTTAATATAAAATATAATAATGTAAATAAGTCTATTTTTAAAATTTTAAGATGCACATATAAAATTTCTAGTTTTAGTATGACTATGTCACGTAGCTACCCTAATTATTATAATGAAATTAAATAAACTTAAAAATTTTTTGTTGGATTGCCGGGTCTTGGGATATGAGTTTTAAAATTTAAAATTTTATTAGATATAAAATTTTTTAATAAATAAAAATAAAACCCGGGTGGACGGGTGAAAAAATTTTTTAAATGTTATGAAAACCAATTACTAAATTTTGTATAGCCTTATTACTTATCTACCAAAAATTTAAATAATATTTATTAATATTAAATAATCGTATGTAATCAATTTAGTCCATCTCTAGCGTGAAGATGTAATATGCGAGGTTTCTATATGTATTCATACCCGTGCTTCGCTATATGCATTTATCCAATAAAATGCAAGATTTTGCGTAGGATCTTATTCTATTAGTTCAAGATCAGCAATTTAAGCGACGACCATAAGAAAAAAATTACAAGATGTAATATGCGAAGTTTCCATATGTGTTCATACCCTTGTTTCATCATATGCATTTATCCAATAAGGTGCAAGATTTTGCGTACGTACGTACGACATTTAATATGAAAATATAAACTACGTACAATTTCGCAAGTATTTGATTAATATATAGTTAAATTGTATGACACATTTCTGCGTTACACAATATTTATCTAGTATCTAATAATTAACAGATAATCTAGATAGTTATCCGGATAATGAAATTATGAACAGATATAGATAACAGATAATGACCTATTTCAACAGATAATTATCTTTAGATAAATAGATTATCTAAATCCGAACACTACTACGTATTTTTTATTAATATATTCACTATTTTTTTATTAATATATTCACTATTTTTTTTATTAATCATATGTTTTATCTATAGTAGATAGAGCATTTGTCATGTTCTTGCGCATGTTCTTGCACTTGCACTTATTCTTGAACTTGAGACCATTATACAAACGTTTTTCAAATTCGTGAACTTTTTTAGCCCAAAATAGTTTGTAAATATTAGGCAATCAAACAACAAAGTAAATTTGGAAAATTCATGTTCACGATATTGTGTCGTTTAAGAGCATTAATAAGGGTATTAAAAAATGATATAATAATTACTTGAATGTTATAATAATTACTCGACCATTATAATAGTCATAATCATCTTATGTATTTATACATTTAAGTCACATTTTTCGGATACGACCAATCAAAAATATTAAAGCAAAAAAAGACTCAAAATTGAAGTATATAGATAGATTAGAATGTTAATTATACTTATTTTATATTTAATTTTTCTATATAAAATTTTGATGGGATAAAATGCGCATGATTCGGAAACATGCGCATGATTGAGGAATCATGCGCACGCATCTCTACGTCAAGCTAATCCAGAATATTCAAAGTTTGCACTGTTTTATTGGCCATTTCTTCTTAAAGAGTTTGTATTACTCACTAAAATAAGTGCATGCCCCTAACTTATTTAGGTGAATGCCACAAAAATACCTATTCTTCAAACTCTCCAATATTTCTGTCACGTAATATGAGCACTACCAAGGATAAACATGTTATCAAGCTTCTAATTATATTTCATGTCCAGTTTGATATCTAAGTATCATCTATAGAAAATCTATTATTGGAATTGCAATTATTTTGTAACAAACTTGGCAAAATATAATTAAAATCCCAATAATAGATTTTTTCTAGATGATACTTTGGAACAAACTGAACATAAAATGTGATTGTAAGCCTGATAACAAAATTTTCTTTAGCAACAACAATATGTTAAATACTTTCTCAAGCGGGCGACGAAGTCGCCCGCCATACTTGCAATTGCTAGTTTTACTTTAAAAATAGGGTAAGATTGAAGATCAAGGAACCCAGTGATTACAGGATTATCTCGAATTGTCCCCTCGATATAATCACATAGACATTTGATTTGTCAGAAAATATAAACAAAATCAGGTGATATATCACATTATATGTTCTAGATTTGTGTAATTACAGTAAGCTTTGAACGAACAATATCTTCCCTTGAACTGGAGATTTAGCATTGCGGGTTAGCCAAAGTGTTCTTTTTCTTAGTCTGTTTTGTCATTTGTTAAAATATTACTAAATTCTTTTTATTTTATACCTTCTGCTGTTTTGAATCAGTATTGGGTTGTGGATTAGAATTGAGATTCTGGATTGTCTGTTACTCTATATTTCCGATTAGTTACGTTTATATTTGTAATCTCTTAAAATCTATAAAATCCCCTGCAAATGCTACATCTTTTTGCAAAGCGCAATAACCAATCACAATGAAAGCCCGCTACGTTAACTAATCGATCACTGGGATCACGTGATTAAATAATCGATTATTTGTTTAGTTGTTTAGTTATAAGTTGTAGTATTTGAAATTACAAAAATATTTCATCTTTGAATTTATAGTAACGGTAGCTTTCACATTTAACAAAGCATTTGAAATTTAAATCAAATAATGTATTTACATCAAGATGCAAATTTAAGAATCTGTTAAGCAAATGCAGTAGCGTTTTCAGATTTAACATATCATTACCAATTGAACCAGACATCGGTATAGACCAACTTAAATAACTAGCGACATTTCATAATGTTGGTGCTTATGTATTAGGTTTTGAATTTAAATAAAGTTAATACTGTAACTTATATAACTTATACATTATAAGGCATTATACAGTATATTAAATCTCGATACGAAGAATTTTGAAAATATATATTTAGAAGTTCATTATAGCGACATCTATGGCCACGCAAAGTTAATTTTTCGTTTTTGCATAACCTGGGGTTTCAAAATTCCGGTCGGGACCTGCGCTCCCAGGTCCCCAATCGTAAGGTCGCCAGTTCAAGTCAGACTGCCCAAACTTGAGTCTATAAAGAGGAAACTGTGCCAGGACCACGGTTGGAACACAGCCACAAAAACTCCCATGTGTGCCGCTCAGAAATACTTCCGGCGAAATTCCTGTCGAAAAAGAAGAATTCGGTCAGTTTCGGTAAAATTCTCCGATAGTAGATAGTTAAATCCTGTTGGAAAATTGGAAAATTGGACAGTTCCGGTTAAAGCCTCCGGTAGTAAATAGGTCAGCCGGTTAAATCCGGTTGTGCAATAGAATTAGAAATTACTATTAAAAAGTAATAGTGTGCATAGACCCCAGACATGTAGGGGACCTGACATTTACGGAAGGCCCCAGTGATTTAATGATTTAATAAAATTGTACGCCACTGAGCGTCCTGCGATCAGGCAGGTTATAAAAAACAAAAAAAAAAATTCCGGTCGGCGGGTCGGATTTTTTTTTTTAAAAAATAATAACTTCGCGTGGTCTAAATTTATTCATGTTCACATCTAAGGTAATGCAAAGTTAATTCTTCGATTTGCATAACATGGAATCAGAAAATTTTTATTTTTTTTTATTGGACCTATCGGATAATTCTGGAAAAGTAAGGTCATCATCGGGTGACACCGGATAAAAATAAATGGCAAAAATGGAATAATTGTCGTAATAGGAATTTAAAAAAAAAAAAAATTTTTTTTTTGGAAAAATTGAGTCGGCGGGTTATGCAAAACGAAAAATTAACATTGCGTGGCCTATCAATTAAACTTCGCCTTTTTTGATGAAAGTCTCTAATAATTGACCAAATGTCTCACGAATCATGAGCCATATCTCAACTNTACAGTAACTTATATAACTTATACTATCATAAAATAATTTACATTATAAGGCATTGTACAGTATATTAAATTTCGATACGAAAAATTTTGAAAATATATATTTAGAAGTTCATTAAACTACGCCTTTTGTTATGAAAGTTTCTAATAATTAACCAAATGTCTCACGAATCATGAGCCATATCTCAACCATCCTAATCCAAACATTAAATGCTTACTCTAAAGAGCTTGTTAGAATGGTTTTACAACACAACAATAAAGAGCCGTCAGGATGATTATTTAACACAACCTAAGGAGTTTTTAGAATAGTTATTTATCGCTAACTATAAAGAGCTGATAGAATGATTATTTAGCACTAACAGCTAACCATAAAGAGCTATTAGAATGATTATTTAACGCTAACCATAATGAGCTGTTAGAATATTTAACATTAATCATAAAGAGCTGTTAGAATGGTTGACTATGATAGCTAACGATTAATTGTAATCGAACCCAGTTGATAATATATTAATTAGTTATTTAAATTTTTTTTTGAAAAGTTGCCAACTAGTTGGTGTTTCAATTAACGATTTGGAACACTAATTTTGATAAGGTATTCGTTTGGTAAAGGAGTTATTTTAAAGATACTAAATTGATATGGCAAGTATTAATAGTATTTTTGAAAAAATTAAATGTCTATCAGAGTCAATATTTATAACAATTTGGAATTAATAGTCTGATTGTCAAATAGCCTATACGATTAAACGAGCCTGTTGCAGTCGCAAACTTAATCATTCGGTCAAGAGACCATATATAGAAATATATTGAAAAATAACCATTAAAGCGAATGCATGCTAATTTGTTGACCATACGTATTTATGAAAATACTAATAATTCCAGTTATGTTGACACAAAATAAACCATTCTAGTGAGCAAATGCTTTTGTTGTAACACATAAAGAATTTTGACGTTAAAGACTCATTTTCATACAATTACGAGTAAATTTTATTTACAAGTATCAATTAATATGTTAATCTGCAAGTTGTCGTTGTAAAATAAGTCGAAAGGTTATATTTAGATTTTATTAATGATAGTAAGATGACCTATTTCTTTGTTTCAGTAAGATAATATGCCAACCATATTCACGAAAAATGCACAGTTTCATAAGAATTTTTTATAGTACAAAATTAACTATTCAAAACAGGTAGTTGCTCATTTTTCCGATGTTCATTTTCCCGACAAGCCATTTATCTAGCATCACATAGGGTTATGGTCAGTATTTTTATAAATTGTAGGTATATATTATTATTGACTTATCATCTTATGTGATGTCTGGTAAAAGGCTTGGTGAAATTAACCATTGAGAAATTATACATAACCACCCAAAATAGTAACACGTTCAGTAATAACAACTTTGCTGTATATGGTAATATGGAAAACTTTTTTATTAATTGTTTATAAAAACTTTGTAGAATTATGTATAATAGGTAAAAAAATTGTCAAATTACCGAAAATAAATTTTTTTGAGGCGCATTTTTTAGGATTAGGCGTTAAGGTTAGAGATTAGTTTTAGAGTAAAGTTTATCAGTTATATTAAATAAGTTTTAGAGTTAAATAGAAACCGAGATTTCATTTTAATTATGATCTGCAACAATAAAATATGTATAAAAAATTAGTTCATAAATGAATGTCGACGTGTATTGGTACAATATTAAATTCGTTAATATTAAACCAATAAATGTTTATTTGTTAAGTATTATTACTAAGAAAACATAAACTTGAGAGTTTCTTTAGAATCCGGATAATTAAATTGACCTATTGCAAGGAAAATATTGCAGCGTATAATTAAATTGACCTATTGTAAGAAAAATATTGCAAGAATATAATGAGAATATTAGTATCATGAAATGAATTTAATTAACTAGTCTACTACTATACTATAATGATAAAACAATTGTTGATTTCTTTCAAGATTTATATTGATTTTTTTCTGACAATTTTGTTAAACTGACTATTTATGGTGGTTTGCAGAAAGGTGTGACCCCATGATTTTCATGATGATGATGCGGAGAATCTTTGAGATTCTAAATAGGGAATCTAATCATTAAAAATCCGTAAAAAATTTTATAATTATTTGATCAGTGATTACATAACTAATACAGTAATATACTTGTCACTTTGATTAAAAATTATGTTGTCCAGGTATTTGTTTCCATGGATTCCCCATTTTTTATATAATCGTAACACTTTCTTTACCAAACCCAGAGACTTTTTCCATTATCTCTTTATTGAGTTTGTAAGCGAGATTTTCATTAGGCTTGTCAGTGTCTATTTCGCGACTTCAATTTTTTAAGTAGCGAATATTTTCTAACAATCTTCAAAGAATGGTGTGTTGAATCAAAGTTATCCAATTAGCATCATTTGCATCCGTTACTTTGGATGAACTAACCGAATATGCCACTAAATTATTAGGTTCTTTTGAATTAAAAATTGTTCGCCTTTACTAATATAAAGAGGATTCGTAATTTGCAATATTGAATAATTATCATAATATAAAAAAACTATACGCCATTTCAAGTCATCACTATACGCAGGAGGCATCATGATATTTATTGAATTAAAATATAAATACAGAGATATAATATAACGATTATACATGTATGATAATAAAGGAAAACATAAAGCGAATATTAAATTTTTACTATATATGTTATCATGTAATTTATTAAATTTTCACTTTATATTATGTAATTTGTTTTGTTTTGATAAATTATATAAAATACCGATCATCAATGCCTGTATATAAAAATCTTTAAAATTCTCCAAGAATCGAAAAATCGATCAGAATCGGTCGATTTCACATGATTTCACATGACATCATGATCTGCAGGGGTCACACCTTTCTGCAAACCGCTATAATCAGAAATTTAACAAATTTCAGAAATTAACTAATATATTAAATAGTCCAATTTGTAATGAAAATTTCTTTAAGCATATCAAAAAAACAAATTCTTATGCATTAAGACAAATTAATTAAAGAATTAATGGCTCGATAAATTGAAGATTTTAATTTGAAATCCATATATTTAGTATAGACTAGAGATGCGATCCAGATATCTGCTAATATTATGACAAAATTATTATAAAAAATCTAGATATCTGGATATCTGTTAGAATTTTAATAGGATAACAGATAATGAATCGCATCTTTAAAAATAAACATACCTCCTGTTCAAAAAATTTTTATATCATAAATTATACTGATTATGATTAAATATATGCTTATAGAATAATGGTTTAAAAATATTTGTGAAAGTTAAAATATTAATTAAATTACAAATGGATATTTCATTCAAAAAATAATACATTTATACTCACTACCTAGAATTTAATAGAGAATATGCATAACGAGTTAATAACGCTAGATTATAAAGAAATCTATACTATTTTTCCCTGTTTTGAAGGGAATAATGAATTATTTCTCTATACAGAAATAAATGCATTATTCTCTCATTTTACTAATTGATGATTACTCAATTGAGTTTAAAATAAAGTCATTGCAAAAAAATAATACATAAATCCTCATCAAAACAAATTGCAAAATGGGAATAATGAATCAATAATTAATAAAATTATACTCATTTTCTGGTGATAATATGATTAATCAATTATAGATTGGATTAAATTATGATTTGCTACTAGAATTCACCAGAAAGAACAATGGATGTTTATCAGTTAAAATACAGTATTTTCGCTAATTAAATATTAAAGCCTGGCACATTTCTGATGCATTTTTTAATCCATGTATCTAAAAGACAGTCACATCACTATTTATATATCTGTATAATCAGTTCAACTAGGATAACCAATGTTTATAAATCATAAAAACGTTTATTTAAATAAATAAATATATAATATTTAAATAAAAAAAAAAAATATATAGTACCGATAAATGCAAATAAATACTAATAAAATAAAATAATAATAAGAAATATATAATAATAATAATAAATATATAATAATATATAAACAATATAAATAATAATAAAAAATATATAGTACCGATAAATGCAAATAAATACTAATAAAATAGAATAATAAATAAGAAAACAATACTAAATTTATAGAAGTTATAAGCTATAATTTTTTAGGCTTAATTGACATTTACTCCTATGCCATTATTTCTATAAATTATTTTAAAAAAGATCGATTTTATATTCTTTATAGTAATCTTCTACTATGAAATTCAAATCATCGCTATCTTTTCTATCTCTTATATATTTCCCAAGTCCTACTAACTCTAAGTCTACTTCTTTTTCATATTTACTTAATTTACTAAAATCAGCTTTGTTAATAGGTTCAAGCTTTATTTTCCACATCGTATAAGGGCTAAGCATTAGTTCTCCTCTCTTAATTTTATTATAAGCTTCATTGTTTCTAAGCGGTTCTTTGGTATTCTTTTTTTCAAAACTATAAAAGATTTCTTGTTTATGGCTTATTATCATGTAAAACTTATTATTATATCGATAATATGAATTGCCTAAATGAACCATATTAACATTAAACTGTTTAAGCTCATAGTCAATTTCATTTTGTATTGTTTTATCCATTGATTTAAACTTGATACCTATCTCATTAAACTTGATTGCATTTTTATCATCATGATCACTTTTTGTTATTTCTGCTTTTATAGTAATCTCTTCTCCACTTAGCAACTTTGATATATCTTGACTATATATTTCATTTTTCCATACAAAAAATGGTTTTGAGGATTCATATTCACTACTAAATTCATCCTCTACCAAAAATTTATCCTCTTCATTAATAACTACTTTGCATTCTTTAATTTCTGAATGCAATATTTCTATCTGAGATATTATGCTATCAATATCTTGATCATCAGATAGTGAATTTAAGACTTTCAAATACACATTTGCTAATGGAAATACCCATTGTTTGAATGCATTTTTAGCTCTTTTAAAATGCCCTATTAAGATATTGGTTCTTATTTCTTGTTCTAATTCGATAGTAACATCTTCTTTATTAGTTGCAGAATAAATATGTGCAATATAATTAGCAAGATTTACTTGATCATAATAATCTTGTATACGGTTATATATATTAATCAGAGTAGTTATTCCTTCATCCAACTTTTCCATATAACGGATAGTATCCTCTTGTATATTGAATCCTTTAGAGATTTTCTGAATTTCATTTCTAATATTTTCTAATGAAGTTTGCACTTTCCATTTAGTTAAATCAAGAAAAACATGAGATTTGTTATTAAATTTATTTTCTATATTATTAATATCATCTTGCATTTTATTAATCATAGGAACAATAGCTTTATTAATATTTTCTTCAAACTGCTTTAATTTTTTAATATCCTCATTTGCTTGCTTTATTGAATTACTTAATGCATCGAGCTTTTCTTTATCTTTTTGATATTTGTCATATAACTCAATCACTTTTTCAGTAGTTTCAATTGCAATATTAAGATCATGTATTACTCTTAATTCATTATTTGTTTTTTGATCAGCAGTAGCATTTCTATTATTTTTTTTTAGTTCTTCTAATTTTGTTTGTGTTTGTACTAACTCATCTTTAATTTCTTTTACTATTGTTGTTGCAACATCAATATTACTTAATTTATTTTGAATTGTAATTAAATTTACTTTTATATTAGACAGGCCTGTATATTTATTACATTCATAAGATAGTTTTTTTAATTGTTGTTTTGCAATCATTATTTCATTTTCTTCAGATTTAACCATTTCTTCCATATTTTTTAAAGAATTTTTTATATCTGGAGAAATTTCAAAATTTGGCTTATTTTTATTATCTTCTGAAATAAATGCTTCCACTATATTAACTCCTCCTTTTATTATATCACTAGCAATTCCAATAGGACCACCAAAAGCACTTATTGTTTGGGCCACAATTTTTAAAATTCCCAAGGTTTGTCGTAATACTAATTTTTTCTTTAACTCACTCTGCACTTCTTCTAATTTTTGTTTATCTTCACTAATATTTTCTATTAATTCTCTCGTTTCCCCAATTAATAAAATTATTTTTTGATTTATTTCATTGACAATTTTATTCATTTCATGTATAATCTGATCTTTAATATTATAAGCCTCTTCAATTTTCTGCTTAATTGTCTTTTCAAATTGATCATTAAATTTTTTTATTTCCATATGTTTGTTTGCTTCTTTGAATAATATAATATTATTTTGGACCTTTTCAAAATATCCATTGATATCAATTATTAAATTAGATTTCAATTCGGATTTGAGATTACAAATCTTGCTAAAAGCACATATATATAGATAGCTAAGTGCTTTTTTATCTTGTTTGTCACTAAATTTTACTATATATTCTATAAGTTTTAGAACAAGCTGGTAAAAATGAAGAGCAATATCATGACTATCTTCTAGTTTAAATTGGTTATCAAAATTTCTGAATCTTTCAATTAGAATTTCTGTAAAATCACTATTATAAAAATTTTCAAATTTGGGATTATTTAATTGAAGAACATCTAATTGTTCAAAAAATTCACTTAATTGAAAATCTACTTCTTTATTTTTTAAAAACTTGAAAACCTCAACTTGACAAGAAATTGCAGCTAAATGTAATGGTTTCCAGTCATTTATATTTTTACGATTAATTTTTGCACCTTGGTTATATAAAAATTTTACAATATTCATATGTCCATTCCATATGGCTTCATACAATGCCGTTTCTTTATAGTTATCCATAAATTCAACTAAACTAATGCCTTTTTCTACTAAATTTTTTACCATTTCTTCATAACCTTCAAATGCAGCCCAATGTAATGGTGTTCTACCATTTTTATCAATAATAAAATGGCTTGTTTCAACATTTAATAAAAATTTAACAATTTCAATATCTTCTTTTCCTGCAGTATAATGTAATTTGATATTATAAGCTTTTTCTGATAGTAACTTAACAACATTTTCATATTTTTTTTTAGCAGCAAAATAAATAGGATAGAAATATTGTTCGTTAAAATCATGTTCATTTCTAGCTTCTACTTCCAGTAAAAATTTGACAGTTTCTGTATGCTTATTTTCTGCAGCACAATATAATGCTGTCTTACTATATTCACTAGCAGTATTAATATTGCCATTATATTCTAGCAAAATTTTAATTATCTCTACATGTCCTGCAGCAGCGGCAAAGTGTAAAGTTGTCCAGCCATTATCACTAACAGCCTTAATATTGGCATTTTTTTCAAGCAAAATCTGAACAATTTCTTGATAACCATAATATGCAGCTTTGTGTAAAGCTATTTCACCATTCTTATTAATATGGTTAACATTAGCTTGATGATTTATCAAAATATTAATTATTTTTTTATGACATGCTTTTACTGCATAAAATAATGATGAATCACCATTATTATCACTTTCATCAACTCGTGCTTTGTTTTTTAACAAAGCTTCAATAATAAATGTATACCCATTTTTTGCAACCCAATGCAAAGCTGTTTTACCATTTTGGTTTTTACAATTAACTTCAGCATTGTATTTTTTAATAACAGATTTAATCTGTGATAACCAACTATGGTACAGTATTTAGATCAAAGATTATTTAGCTATAATAATGGAGTTTGAATAAATGAATATATAAATTATAACTTACAATCTGGTAGTTAATAAAATATAATTTAATAAATAATAATTGATATTTAAATTCTGATTTTAATAAATAAATATATGTATTTAAACTTACAATCTGGTAGTTAATAAAATATGAATTAATAAATAATAATTGATATTTAAATTCTGATTTAACAAATGAATATCTGTATTCTAACTTACAATCTAGTAGTTAATAAAATATGAATTAATAAATAATAATTGATATTTAAATTCACGTATTTAAACTTACGGGCTAGTAGTTAACAGTTTATTTAATAAATAATAATTAATATTTAAATTCAGATTTAACAAATGAATATATGTATTCGAACTTACTCTCTGTTAGTTAATAAAAGATTTTTTTAATAAATAATAATTGATATTTAAATTTTGATTTAACAAATGAATATACATATTCAAACTTACCTTCTAGTAGTTATTATAATCGATTAAAATATGAATTAATAAATAATAATTGATATTTAAATTCAGAATTAACAAATGAATATATGTATTCGAACTTACTCTCTAGTAAGTAATAGTTAATAAATATAAATTAATAAATAATAATTGATATTTAAATCAGATTTAATAAATGAATATATGTATTCGAACTTACACTCTAGAAGTTAACAGTTAATAAAATATGATTTAATAAATGATAATTGATATTTAAATTCTGATTTAACAAATGAATTTATGCATTCGAACTTACAATCTAGTAGTTAATAAAATATTATTTAAAAAATAATAATTGATATTTAAATTCAGATTTAACAAATGAATATACGTATTTGAACTTACATTCTGATAGTTAATTTAATAAATCATAAATAATATTTAAATACTAATTTAACAAATGAATATTTAAATACTAATTTAACAAATGAATATTTAAATACTAATTTAACAAATGAATATTTAAATACTAATTTAACAAATGAATATAAGTTTTGAACTTACTTGCTAGTAGTTAACAATTAATAAAATTTGATTTAAAAATAATAATTGATATTTAAATTCTGATTTAAAATGAATATACATATTCGAACTTACTTCCTGGTATTTAATAGTAAATAAAATATGATTTAATAAATAATAATTGATATTTAAATTCAAAATTAACAAATGAAAATACATATTTAAATAAAATATGATTTAATAAATGTCGGGGATAATGCTAAAATCAGATGATGCTGAAATTTGGGGTCTCAATTTGAAACTATAAGCCCTGCTAAAATCTATATATACTCTTTATATCAAATCTACCACAAACTTTACCTAATTCTATAAGACAAAAACGAAAAAAACACCCAAAAAATTTTAAAAATTTCATATCAAAATAGATCAAAATTTTAGCATTATCCCTGACAATAAATAATAATTATATTTAAATTCTGATTTAATAAGTGAATATACATATACAGACTTACTTTCTAGTAGTTAATAAAATATGAATTAATAAATAATAATTGATATTTAAATTCAGATTTAACAAATGAATACATATTCAAACTTACTCGCTAGTTAACAAATGTAATATGATTTAATAAATAATAATTAAGATTTAAATTCAGATTTATTAAATGTATATACATATTTGAACTTACTTGCTAGTAGTTAACAGTTAATTTAATAAATAATAATTGATATTTAAAATTTGATTTAATAAATGAATATATATATATTCGAACTTACTCGCTAGTAGTTAATAAAATATGATTTAATAAATAATAATTGATATATAAATTCTGATTTAACAAATGAATATAAGCATTTGAACTTACTTTCTAGTAATTATTATAATCGATTTAAAATATTTCATAAATAATACTCGATATTTAAATTAAGATTTAACAAATGAATATACATATTCAAACTTACAATCTGGTAGTTATTATAATCGATTAAAATATGTTTCATTAAATAATAATTATATTTAAATTCAGATTTAACAAATGAATATATGTATTTGAACTTACTTGCTGGTAGTTATTATAATCGATTATAATATGGTTAATATACATTCGAATAAAATAAGATTTAAGTAGTAAATCGCAGATAAAGGGTAAAAAATGATCATGTTATAATAAATTACGGTGGGCATTTAATAGTAAATTTTTATAGTGTGCGAATGGGGCTTTTCTCATATTTTTTTACTAAGCAAACCCTTTATAATTTCTAATTAAACTTTGCAGAACCAACTTTTCTGATTCTAATGATAGTTAAATCATTCAAATCGCATTGGTATATGACACGATATGAGTATTTATTGATTGTTTACTATAGGTTTTTTTATTATGATCGGAAATGTATGGCATTCCACTTCCATATAAGGCAATTAGTAAAACTCCGCCGATTTTTACTATGAAATTTTGACCCTTTAACTGCGGATTACCACTTAATAAATATCAGAGATAATGCTGCTGAAATTTGGGGTCTCGATTTGAAACCTTTACTCTAACCCTATAAGACAAAAACGAAAAAAAACACTGCAAAAAAAATTTAAATTTCATATCAAAATAGATCAAAATTTTGATTCCAGCATCNAACCCTATAAGACAAAAACGAAAAAAAACACTGCAAAAAAAATTTAAATTTCATATCAAAATAGATCAAAATTTTGATTCCAGCATCATCCCCAACAATAAATAATATTTGATATTTAAATTCAGATTCAATAACTGAATATATGTATTCAAACTTACATTCTAGTAGTTAATAAAATATGATTTAATAAATAATAGTTGATATATAAATTCAGATTTAACAAATAAATATACATATTTAACTTACATTCTAGTAGTTTATAAAATATAATTAATAAATATTTAAATTCAGATTTAACAAATGAATATACATATTCAAACTTACAATCTGGTAGTTAATAAAATAAGATTTAATAAAAAATAATTGATATTTAAATTCTGATTTAATAAATGAATATTATATTCGAACTTACTCGCTAGTAGTTAACAGTTAATAAAATATGATTTAATAAATAATAATTGATATTTAAATTCTGATTTAATAAATGAATATATTTATTTGAACTTACTTTCTAATATTAATAAAATATGAATTAATAAATAATAATTGATATTTAAATTCAGATTTAACAAATAAATATATGTATTTGAACTTACTTGCTAGTAGTTAATAGTAAAAAAATATGAATTAATAAATAATAATTAATATTTAAATTCAGATTTAACAAATGAATATATGTATTCAAACTTACTCGCTAGTAGTTAACAGTTAATAAAATATTATTTAATAGATAATAATTGATATTTAAATTCCGATTTAACAAATGAATATACATATTCTAACTTACATTCTGGTAGTTATTATAATCAGTTAAAATATGATTTAATAGATATTAATTGATATTTTAACAAATGAATATACGTTTCGAACTTACAATCTGGTATATAGTTATTATAATCAATTAGAATATGTTTTAATAAATAATAATTGATATTTAAATTCTATATTCAAATGAATATACATGTATTCTAACTTACTCGCTAGTAATTAACAGTTAATAAAATATATTTAAATTCAGATTTGACAAATGAATATACGTATTTGAACTTACCCGCTAGTAGTTAACAGATAATATTGATATTTAAATTCAGATTTAACAAATGAATATACATATTCGAACTTACTTTCTAGTAGTTAATAAAATATTATTTAATAAATAATAATTGATATTTAAATTCAGATTTAACAAATGAATATATGTATTCAAACTTACTCGCTAGTAGTTAATAAAATTTGATTTAATAAATAATAATTGATATTTAAATTCCGATTCAATAAATGAATATATGCATTCGAACTTACTCGCTAGTAGTTAACGGTTAATAATATATGATTTAATAAATAATAATTAATATTTAAATTCAGATTTAACAAATGAATATAGATTCTAACTACATTCTGATAGTTAATAAATATGATTTAATAAATAATAATTGATATTTAACTTTCGATTTAACAAATGAATATGCACATTCGAACTTACATTCTGGTAGTTAATAAAATATTGCTTAATAAATAATAATTGATATTTAAATTCTAATATAACAGTTAAATATATGTATTCGAACTTACTCGCTAGTAGTTAACAGTTAAAATATAAATTAATAAATAATAATTGATATTTAAATTTAGATTTAACAAATGAATATATGTATTTGAACTTACCCACTAGTAGTTAACAGTTATAGAATATGATTTAATGAATAATAATTTGATATTTAAATTCAGATTTGATAAATGAATATAAGTTATGTATTAGATCTTACGATCTGGTAGTTATTATAATCAATTAAAATATGATTTAATGAATAATAATTGATATTTAAATTCAGATTTAACAAATAAATATATGTAATCAAATTTACTTTCTGGTAGTTATTATAATTGATTAAAATATTATTTAATAATTGATATTTAAATTCTATTTAACAATGTATTCGAGCCTACTTGCTGGTAGTAATAAAATATGATTTAATAAATAATAATTGATATTTAAATTCAGATTTAACAAATAAATATATGTATTCATACTTACATTCTGGTATTATTTAATAAATAGCAATTAATATTTAAATTCTGATTTAACAAGTGAATATATGTATTTGAACTTACTTGCTGATAGTAAATTTAATGATTAAAACATTATTTAATAAACAATAATTAATATTTAATTGATTAAAACATTATTTAATAAACAATAATTAATATTTAAATACAGATTTAACAAATGAATATACATCTTTGAACTTACAATCTGATAGTTGTTATATTAAAATATGAATTAATAAATAATAATTGATATTTGAATTCTGATTTAACAAATGAATATACATATTCGAACTTACCTTCTAGTAATTATTATAATCGATTAAAATATTATTAATAAATAATAATTGATATTTAAATTCAGATTAAACAAATGAATATACGTATTTGAACTTACCCACTAGTAGTTAACAGTTAATAAAATATGATTTAATAAATAATAATTGATATTTAAATTCAGATTTAACAAATGAATATACATATTCTAACTTACATTCTGGTACTTAATAAAATATGAATTAATAAATAATAATTAATATTTAAATTCTGATTTAACAAATGAATATACACATTCGAACTTACCCGCTAGTAGTTAACAGTTAATAAAATATTATTTAATAAATAACAATTGATATTTAAATTCAGATTTAACAAATGAATATACGTATTCGAATTTACAATCGGTTAGTTAATAAACCATTATTTAATAATAAAATAATTGAAATTTAAATTCAGATTTAACAAATTAATATAAGTATTTGAACTTACAATCTGTTAGTTAATAAAATATTATTTAATATGGATATTTAAACTCAGATTTAACAAATGAATATGTATTCGAACTTACTCGCTAGTAGTTAACAGTTAATAAAATATGATTTAATAAATAATAAATAATATTTAAATTTAGATTTAACAAATGAATATACATATTCGGACTTACAATCTGGTAGTTAATATAATCGATTAAAATGTAATTTAATAAATAATAAATAATATTTAAATTCAGATTTAACAAATGAATATATGTATTCAAACTTACTCTCTAGTAGTTATTATAATTGATTAAAATATGATTTAATAAATAATAATTAATATTTAAATCAGATTTAACAAATAATAATACGTATTTGGACTTACAACCTGGTAGTTAATAAAATATTAGTTAAGAAATAATATTTGATATTTAAATTCAGATTTAATAAATGAATATACATATTCGAACTTACATTCTGGTAGTTATTATAATTGATTAAAATATTATTTAATAATTGATATTTACATTCTGATTTAACAAATAAATGTCTGTATTCAAACTTACCTTCTATAGTTATTATAATCGATTAAAATATGAATTAATAAATAATAATCGATATTTAAATTCAGATTTAACAAATGAATATATGTATTCAAACTTACGTGCTAGTAGTTAACAATTAATAAATATGATTTAATAAAAAGTATACATTATATCATAACACATGAAAAAAAATAGCAAAGAAATTTTTTCATGATTATATGAGTTTGTTAAAATGAATATACGTATTTTTTCATGATTATATGAGTTTGTTAAAATGAATATACGTATTCGAACTTACTCACTAGTAATTAACAGTTAATAATATAATAATTAATATTTAAATTCAGATTTAACAAATGAATATGTTGTGTCTCAGATCAATTTTTGCCTGGGGTGTTAATTGTTTGCCTGGCATTAACTGATCGATACTAATAGGCCTAAACTATAACCTGATTCTTATATAACTCTAATTTAATTTAGGCTGATTGACACCTGAGACACAACTAATATACGTATTCGAACTTACGTGCTGATAGTAAATTTAATTGATTAAAACATTATTTAATAAATAATATTTAATATTTAAATACAGATTTAACAAATGAATATACGTATTCGAACTTACTATCTGGTAGTTATTATAATCGATTAAAATATGAATTAATAAATAATAACTGATATTTAAATTCATATTTAACAAATGAATATACATAATCAAACTTACATTCTGGTAGTTATTATAATCAATTAAAATATGATTTAATAAATAGTAATTAATATTTAAATTCTGATTTAACAGTAAATATACATTTTGAACAATAAATAAGCATACAATACTGGGCAAAATTGTTGAATAATGGTAATTTGGCAAATGATAGCACGTATAGCAAATTATTTGCCAAATTACAATTATTCGACAATTTTTGCTCAGTATTGTTATCTGGCAAATTTATGATCGTTATTCGTAAAGGAGTTATTGTTTGAGTTTTAATTTAAATTGACAATTCGCGATAGAAGGAGAATTTTAACCGGGGGAGATTTTTATAATAAAACATAATAAAATATGTTAATACAGGGCCTACAGTTTTATAAAATTTTTTGAAATTTAATTGCTTGTAACTTTTTATTTACCTAACTAATTTTACTAATCTAGCTATCATTAGAATCACAAAAACTAGCTCTACAACTTTTATTAGAAGTCTACAAGATGTTAACTTAATAAAAAATTAATTTTACATAGTCAGGAATGCTGATTTTTGTATTTTATATGTAATTTATATTAAGTGTTATGTATTTTATTAATACAACTTCTCCTTCTTTCGCGAATTGTCAATTAAATAAACATGTTTACATTGTGCACATGAAAAATATTAAGAAATAATTTCATGATCATATAAGATTGCAAATAATAATTGATATTTAAATTCAGATTTAACAAATATACTTACTCTCTAGTAGTTAACAATTGATAAAATATGATTTAATAAAAATAATTGATATTTAAATTCAGATTTAACAAATGAATATATGTATTAGAACTTACATTCTAGAAGTTATGAAATATGATTTAATAAATAATAACTGATATTTAAATTCTAATTTAACAAATAATTATATATTTGGACTTACAACCTGGTAGTTAATAAAATATTAGTTAAGAAATAATAATTGATATTTAAATTTAGATTTAATAAATGAAAATTCGAACTTACTTTCTGGTAATTATTATAATCGATTAACATATTATTTAATAATTGATATTTAAATTCTGATATAACAAATTAATATATATATTCGAACTTACTCGCTAGTAGTCAATAGTTAATAAAATATGATTTAAGAAATAATAATTAATATTTAAATTCAAATTTAACAAAAGAATATACATATTCGAACTTACCCACTAGTAGTTAATAAATATGATTTAATAAATAATAATTGATATTTAAATTCTATTTAGCAATGAATATACATATTTGAACTTACTCGCTAGTAGTTATCAATTAATAAATATTATTTAATAAATAATAATTGATATTTAAATTTTGATTTAATAAATGAATATATATATATTCGAACTTACTCGCTAGTAGTTAATAAAATATGAATTAATAAATAATAATTGATATTTAAATCCAGATTTAATAAATGAATATATGTATTCAAACTTACTCGCTAGTAGTTATTATAATCAATATTTAATTTCAGATTTAATAAATGAATATATGTATTCGAACTTACTCTCTAGTAGTTAACAGTTAATAAAATATGATTTAATAAGTAATAATTGATATTTAAATTCTGATTTAACAAATAAATATATGTATTCAACTTACTCTCTAGTAGTTATTATAATTAATTAAAATATTGTTTAATATGATATTTAAATTCTGATTTAACAAATAAATATACATATTCAGACTTACTTTCTGACAGTTAATAAAATATGATTTAATAAATAATAATTAATATTTAAATTCTGATTTAACAAGTGAATATACATATTTGAACTTACAATCTGGTAGTTATTATAATCAATTAAAATATGAATTAATAAATAATAATTGATATTTAAATTCTGATTTAACAAATGAATATATATATTCTAACTTACATTCTGGTAGTTAATAAAATATGATTTAATAAACAATAATTGATATTTAAATTCAAATTTAGCAAATTAATATACGTATTCGAACTTACGATCTGGTAGTTATTATAATCGATTAAAATATTATTTAATAGTTGATATTTAATTCAGATTTATACATATTCAAACTTACTTGCTGATAGTAGTAAATTATGATTTAATAAATAATAATTGATATTTAAATTCAGACTTAACAAATAAATATAAGTATTCGAACTTACAATCTAGTAGTTAATAAAATATTATTTAAATAACAATTGATATTTAAATTCTAATTAACAAGTGAATCTATGAATTCAAACTTGCTGGTAGTTAATTTAATTAATTAAAACATTATTTAGTAAATAATAATTAATATTTAAATTCAGATTTAACAAATGAATATACTTATTCGAACTTACTATCTGGTAGTTATTATAATCGATTAAAATATGATTTAATAAATAATAGTTGATATTTAAATTCTGATTTAACAAATGAATATACATATTCGAACTTACCCGCTAGTAGTTAACAGTTAATAAAATATGATTTAATAAATAATAATTGATATTTAAATTCAGCTTTAACAAATGAATATATGTATTCGAACATACATTCTAGTAGTTAATAAAATATGATTTAATTAATATAATTAATATTTAAATTCTGATTTAACAAATAAATATATATATTCAAACCTACTCGCTAGTAGTTATTATAGTCAATTAAAATATTATTTAATAATTGATATTTAAATTCAGATTTAACAAATGAATATACGTAATCGAACTTACAATCTGGTAGTTAATAAAATATTATTTAATAAATAATAATTAATAATTAAATAGGATTTAACAAATGAATATACGTATTCGAACTTACAATCTGGTAGTTATTATAATTGATTAAAATATAATTTAAAAATAATAATTGATATTTAGAAATTCTGATTTAGCAAATGAATATAAGTATTCTAACTTACTTTCTGGTAGTTAATAAAATTTATTTAAGAAATAATAATTAATATTTAAATTCTGTTTTAACAAATAAATATACATATACAAACTTACTTGCTGATAGTAGTAAAAATACGATTTAATAAATAATAATTAATATTTAAATTCTGATTTAATAAATGATATATGTATTCGAACTTACATTCTGATAATTAATAAAATATGATTTATAAATAATAATTGATATTTAAATTCTGATTTAACAAATAAATATACACATTTGAACTTACACTCTGGTAGTTAATAAAATATTATTTAATAAATAATAATTGATATTTAAAATCTGATATAACAGATGAATATACGTATTCGAACTTACTCGCTAGTTAACAGTTAATAAAATATTATTTAATAAATAATAATTGATATTTAAATTCAGATTTAACTAATAAATATACATCTTCGAACTTACCCACTAGTAGTTAATAAAGTATGATTTAATAAATAATATTTGATATTTATATTCTGATTTAACAAATGAATATACTATTTGAACTTACTCGCTAGTAGTTAATAAAACATGATTTAAAAATAATAATTGATATTTAAGTTCTGATTTAACAAATGTATTAGAACTTACATTCTGGTAGTTAAGAAAATATTATTTAATAAATAATAATTGATATTAAATTCAGATTTAACAAATGAATATACGTATTTGAACTTACTTGCTGATAGTTAATTTAATTAATTAAAACATTATGAATAAATAATAATTGATATTTAAATTCTGATATAACAGATGAATATATGTATTCGAATTTACTTTCTGTTAATTCTGTTAATTAATAAAATATTATTTAATATTGATATTTAAATTCAGATTTAACAAATGAACATACATATTTGAACTTACTTGCTAGTAAGTAAATATGAATTAATAAATAAAAATTGATATTTAAATTCTGATTTAACAAATGAATATATGTATTCAAACTTACTCGCTAGTAGTTAACAGTTAATAAAATACGATTTAATAAATAATAATTGATATTTAAATTCAGATTTAACAAATGAATATACATATTAGAACTTACTATCTGGTAGTTAATAAAATATGATTTTATAAATAAAAATTGTTATTTAAATTCAGATTTAACAAATGAATATATGTATTTGAACTTACATTCTGGTAGTTAATAAAATATTATTTAATAAATAGTAATTGATATTTAAATTCTGATATACAGATGAATATACATATTTGAACTTACTCGCTAGTAGTTAACAGTTAATAAATATGAATTAATAAATAATAATTGATATTTAAATTCAGGTTTAACAAATGAATATATGTATTCGGACTTACTCGCTAGTAGTTAACAGTTAATAAAATATGATTTAATGAATAATAATTGATATTTAAATTCAGATTTAACAAATGAATATACGCATTTGAACTTACAATCTGGTAGTTAATAAAATATTATTTAATAAATAATAATCGGTATTTAAATTCTGATATAACAGATAAATATACGTATTCGAACTTACTCACTAGTAGTTAATAAAATTTGATTTAATAAATAATAATTAATATTTAAATTCTAATTATATACATATTCAACTTACTCGCTAGTTATTAACAGTTATAAAATATGATTTAATAAATAATAATTAAAATTTAAATTCAGATTTAACAAATGAATATACGCATTTGAACTTACTTTCTAGTAGTTAATAAAATATTATTTAATTGATAATAATTGATATTTAAATTCTGATTTAACAAATGAATCTACGCATTCGAACTTACAATCTAGTAGTTAATAAAATATTATTTAAGAAATAATAATTGATATTTAAATTCTGATTTAAAATGAATATATGTATTCGAACTTACTTTCTGGTTTTAATAAAATAATATTTAATAATAATTGGCATTTAAATTCTAATTTATATGTATTTGAACTTACTTGCTGGTAGTTATTATAATCGATTAAAATATTATTTAATAAATAATAATTGATATTTAAATTTAATAAATACAAACAATCAAGGTACCCTACTTGGCAAGATTGTTATTTAATTCTTAATGAATAAATACATGTAATAGAACTTACATTCTGGTAATTAATGGTATTTCTATAAAAAAAATTAAGTTTAAATAGTATTTACATTCATCAATTAAGTCAATATAAAATACATCTACTATGTTTCATTTTTAAATTATTTAAGGTTTTGCATATGAGAACCCTAATAGCAAAAAGAGTATTCAAATTGGCGGCTGCTATTAATGCCAAATTTGCTATTTGTACCCATAAATCAAGTTTAAACTTTTTTTCCTTGAGCAAAGTATCTTGACAACCAAACTAAATTCAATGGATCTTTTTATTTTTATTCTATAGATTCATAGAATTTAAAGAAAAAAATTTATTGAATTTGACCTGATGGTAGGATGTCTTGCATAGTGGCAAAGGCATGCCAATGGTGGCATGCCTAAAACAAATTTGGCATGCCACTGGGTATAGTATAAAAAATTATATTTATAATACAGATACGTACTATATATACAGAAAGGCTATTGTGGCATCCCAAATTTTTTTTGCTGTGCCAGACACTCTACCTGGTAGTGTCAAGATATATTCACTCAAAGTTTCAAAAATTCAAAACATCTATCAAATAGGGCAGCGCCAAAATGTTTTCAAACTTTGAGCAAAGATATCTTGATAACCGCTAAGTCAAATTCGATGTACTTTTTTTATTTGGATTCTGTAAATCCATAGAATGTAAAGAAAAAAATTTTATTGAATTTGACTTGATTGTTGTCTAGATATCTTTGTGCAATGTTTATCAATATAGCAGCTGTGTCAAATTTTTTTCAACTTTGAGCAAAGATATCTTGACCAAGTCAAATTCAATAAAAATTTTTTTTGAATTCTATAAATCTGTAGAATCCAAATAAAAATAAGCACATCTAATTTGACTTTGTGGTTGTCAAGATATCTTCGCTCAAATTTAAAAAAAATTGATTTGCAGAGGGTACATGAAAGTAGCCGCCTTCAAAAATTTTGCAATAATTTATATCAATCAATTTAAATCTTTAAACACAAAAATTTTGATTGCTTATATTATAAACAAGCAGATATTCGTATTTTGAAAATTTAGATTGATAGATATAAAATTATTGAATTATTCTACTGTCTACTTTTGCCACGAGAGATCCCATATATAATTTTTAGCTTTAGTAAAATCTTGAAATAGCAAGCATGGGCATTGTTTTCAGTTACAGCCTGAATTAAGCTTAATTCAGACCGAAACTCAGTATAACACACATACCCTCTACTTCAAGATTTTATAATACGGAATATTGTTTCAAAGTTTGTGCCGTAAAACATTTCCAGCATTTTGATAACATATATTTTTGTAAACGTCATAGAAGTATTTTAATAAAAGCGATTTATTGCATATCAATTTTTTTACAAACCATCAAATTCCCCAGGTTCATCCATTTCGTTTATCAAATAGCGATGAATAGAAAGAAAGCAGAGAGGGGAATGTTATACCGTTTGTAAATGTCTATATTTCAGTCCGTGGTTACATAAATGGGGCCGGTAAAGCCGGATTTACTTATTTGTGCCGGTAATACAACCCAAAAAGGAAATACCAGGAACGTAGTACAAAGTACGAAGAGTATGGTTTACTGAAGTTAAATGGAGACAGCAAAATCTGATAATTGATTGGTTGATTAAATCTCATGACTTCGGATATTCCTATATCTGTGTACGTGCATATACCAGGAACGGAGTCGAAGTACGTTTATGCGCATCTGATTGAATGATCCATCCTCATGACTTCATCAGGATTCTGCCCATATCGGGATCATTGTGCACCGATGAGTATAGTCTTGATGTTTCAATATTTTGCATTAAATGGGGCTTTTCTTCTAGTATCGCGCATTGGACAGTGCGTGATCAGAGAATCATTCTAAACCATTATGATGACATATTAATTTCTTCATCTGGTCATTGATTTAAAAATATGTTAGGAACGGAGAGTAACAAAAATTATGGTTTCTGTGAACGGAGCATAACGTGCATGTTACAGTAAATGGTTTGTGCGATTTTCTAGTAGCACAATAAAAAAATGCGGTATGAACCGAAAACATTGTTTTATTGTATAAGCGGTGAACTGAAAACATTGTTCTATTGTATAAGCGGTAACATTATAATTATGTATTAAATTCTTATCTGATACTTGATTTGAATATCAAATTTTAAATTGCTGTATTGAATAATCTGGTTTTAAATGGCGTGTGAGATTTCCTAGTGGCACGATAAAAAATGCGGTATGAAGCGAAGACTTTGTTCTGTATAAGCAGTAATATTTATAATTATATATTAAATTCCTTATTTGGCGCTTGAGTTAACATCGGATTTTTTTTTAAACTACAATAACGTTGTCGTCACAACAAGCTATTCCTACATATGTCCGACAGGCAACAATTTTTTGGCTGCCGTTTCAGCAGGCCAATCAAACAAACGTTATGGTCACAATTTATGGCTGCCATCTCATCAGGCCAATTAAAGCAGTGTTACATCATTTTCAGGGTGGGAGGGAAAGGTGATGTAACCAGAATGAAAGTTGGCAAAAAAGAATCACATCGACTTTCTCATGCTTAAATAAAATAATATGATCCAATTACCCCATACTTACTTAATTCATACATGCTAATACTAAATTATCTTCATCATAGCTACATCATAATTGCATAATTAATTACTGCATACTTACATCATCAATTACATACTGCACGCTTAAGATCTCATCGATCGAACATGTGACCATAACCGGGCCTATCACATGTTCGATCGGGTAAATAGATTCGAGACAAAAGCTGCCTCAATACTTACGTATCGAGCAGCTATTGTATTGAATAATCCGGTATGTGCGGTTTCATTACCTGTTCTAAAACCCGTGCCAATTCAACTAATAAACTGTTGCAAAACCAGAGCCCATTACAGTCCAATTGGCACGGGCATACGGTCTCACACAGTTCACGGAATCTGTACCAAATTCGGACCATACCTGTACAAATCCAGATCTTGACCCGTGCCACAAATGCCTGTGCCTATCCGAAGCAACACATGCCAATCTGGTCCAATTTACTTATAGGGCCTTCGTTATTACTAGGGATGGTGGTCAGTTATTAGTCAGTCATTATCAGTGTTACTATAATAATATTTCTGCGCCCAAAAATCACAGGGTTTCCTTATACTACCACTGCCTTATAATCAACCCACCTTGTTACTAATTTTATCCTTTGTCCCTTTCCTAATTTGTTTCTCCATACTATTACCATATATAGAACTTTCTTATTACTATATATATAGTTCTCCCAATTTCCATATACAGGGGTTTGCAAAAAAACTTGTAATTTCGATCATGTGATATGCCCTAGTAAATCCTTTTCTGTTTGAGTCTAAATCAGATTTATGCATATACACAAACAAAGCGTGACTCTTGTGCTACAAACTTATAACTTCGTTTAAACTTTTTCATAAAAAAATTTTTTATTTATGCCAGTCAAAGTCAAAACTTCTCATGAAAAAAGATAGCTGGAAGTTTTACAACATTTTTGGCGCCAAAGCTTTCATACAGCACCTGAATTGTATAAACTTACCAAGATTCCGATGTCAACAATATACTACAACATAAAAAAATTAAAAAAAATGGAACTATTAAACGTAAGGGCGGTAGTGGGAGGGTAAAAAAAATTGGAACATAAGGGTGGTAGTGGGAGGGTAAAAAAAATTACACCAACAGCAGCTAAGACTATACTTCAATACATACATAAAGAACCATCAATTTCGTTGAAGAATATTGCCTCTAAACTCGAAAAAAACAAAGTGCAAGTACATTATTCAACGATTTCAAGGTTTTTAAAGGGTGTCAGGTACAAAAAAGCTTTATCACTAGCCACCCCAATGCTTAAGCCACAATATAAGATAAAACGAGTTGAGTGGGCCAAGCAAAACTTAAATTATAATTGGAACAAGATTTTATTTACTGATGAACCAGCGTTTCAGTTATATGGAATACGATCATACAATAGTATAAGGACGAAAAGCCGTAAGACGTATACCAGAGATGGCACCGAAACCTTTTTTGGCGATTCCGAAAGTTTTGGGTTTCGGATTATAGTTTCCGAATCCTTATCCGAAACTCGAAACCTCAACCGAAACCCGAAACCTCAACCGAAACCTGGAACCTCAACCGAAACCCCGAAATTGTCAAAACATCAATAATTTATTTGTTTATTCTCTCCAAAGTTGGCGCCGAAATCCTTTTATACCAAATCTGAAAGTTTCAGGCTTCGGCCAAAATCTTATCCGAAACTCGAAACCTCACCCAACACCCGAAACCTCATTCGAAACCCGAAACCTCACCTGAACACCAAACCTCCATATACATTTATTGCATTAATGCATTATATATCTCTTTCAAATGCACTGATGTATGCTATGTATCTCTTCAATATACATTAATCGCATTGATGTATGTTATATATCTCCTTAAAGAATACAATAAAATTTAATATCCAACGCTATTTGGGCCAGAATACATCCAACAATTTATTGCATGCGTGCAGTCCTTTTTGTTGTTATAATTCACAAGTATAACATGAAAGGTATAATTCTGGATTTATATTCTGACAATTAAGTTTTCTTTTACAAGCATCAGTTTGTTTTACTTACTACGTAAAAACTGGATACAATATAAAGTAATAATAAGTAATTAATACGTCCATATCTACTTATCGATTCATAATTGGCAATTTTTTCTATTGTCCTAGAATTTTGAAATCAAACAAACCGAGACAGTGAAAAAAAACATAATTAAAAAAATGATCTATATAATGTTATAATTTATTCAAAAATAATTTTACATTTTAGTTCATTAAAAATAAATCAACTTTATAATAAATTCTAAAGGCTTCAATATTATATTTTTGAGTTTCGGATTATAGGTTTGGGTTTCGGATTATAGTTTCGGGGTTTCGGGTTTCAGAGTTTCGATTTATTTCAAAAAATCTGAAACTAGTTTCGGATTAGAACCCTTCCGAAACTAGTTTCGAGTAGGTTTCGTTTCAACGCCATGTTTGACGTATAGTAGGGTCAAAATGGGAGTTCTAGGCCAAAACCTGGGACAGAATCCAAATTGGCCTTCTAGACCCTTCTACAAACCCTTCTAGATATATTTAATCATATATCGAATTCAAGCTCTAAATTACGCTAGAGCCAATTTCTGTTAACTTACTCTCCTTACACCTAAATTTGGGTTTCCAACATTAAGGAGTACATAGTCTTTGTTAACGTTCTGGCTATGTTTTTAATCCCAAACAAGATAACAAAACAATTATGCTATCCCACTTGCCTTTGAAACGAGCAGAGAGCACCAAGGACCGAAGTGTCCGAGTGTGCTTCTCTGCGAGCCCATTCAAGCCTAAAATGCATACTATTTCTTATGTTATTCTAGAATTAATTCAAAAAGCGATTTATTACTATCTAGCAAAGGACAAAAATCTTACTGAAAATGGGGCTTGCCCCATTTTTGGTAAGACTTTTTGTTTTCTATACCCAAGTCTTACCAAAAAGTTTTACCAAAATATTAATCCGGCAAAGTCTTACCAAAAGTCTTACCAAAGTCTTACCAATAAGTCTTACTAAAAATCACTATCTATTCTGAGTTTTTTAAGGCTTTATTACGCAATCTGTTATAATTTTGGATCACATAATAGCCCTTAACATGTAATGGACATCGCCCAGAACTCGAGCTAGTGGGCTTACCACATTCACTATACAAAATGCGTACCTTAGATTTCCAATGAAAGTGGCACCCTTCGAATCGCATACAAGGCCTACTGCAAGCCTCGCCATTATTGTGTAAATATGGGCAAGAATATTCTCTGATCATTTTTGCTTATAGGGGAAAATAATTAATTAAAGAAAAAAGTTTGTAAAGGTATTATATATCCCGTAAGTTACTATCATCACGGGAAATAATTAATTAAAATAAAAATTTTATAAAGTATTATATACAAATCAAGATGGCTAAAGGTAAAAGAATTTGTGATAAATGTGGTTATAACTTTGCAACACCACGTAAACTTCGTGATCATTTAGAAAGAAAATTCAAATGCAAACCAATTACACAAATAACAATCCCCAAGGCATCCCTTCTCCTGTTACCCACATTCGAGGAAGAGACCGAAGGCTAGAAAAGACAAAAAGAAATAAATCACCAATACCAATTTCTCAAGAAGCTGGTTCAGGCCCAGCAACCCAAGCATATAGAGAAGAAATAACCTCGCAGAACGAAGTTCAAGAGGTAAAATATGCTTCAAAAGACCATTTTCGATCAATTTACAAAGTAGAAGATGAGGTTATAGAAAAAGAGCCACCCACAAAAAATATAGAATTTTTAGAAAGAAGACCTGACCCCGATAAAGAGCATCAAAATATCAAATCCATGACAGTATGGGAAGGCATAGTACCTTCAGCCAAAAATCCTGCATATGCTTTTAACAAACGTTTAGACAATCAGACCAAATATGCAGATGTGCCTTACATGCCACAACTCATGGATTCAACATGAAACGCAATTACAGATGTCCTCAAAAAAGAGCTTCATAAAAGGGATCAAATAAAATCGGCATTGGTTATAAATGCCACATACATAAAATATGAATATAAAGGAATTGGTAATACGGCCGATATAAAAAACTATAATACAAGTTATCACTACCCTTATCATAGAAGCAACATGCATGTACTCCTTTCAGAAAATGATATAGACCAGCATTTAACACAATCTGTTGGGGAAATTGATAAAAAGATTGAGGCATATATGAAGGAAGGGTCTGGTAAAATTTTTCTTCGATTAGAAATGATACTTATTGAAACATATACACTTTGTCGATCCAACGGAGGATCCTATATTCCTATTCCCAAAAAGCTAGCCAATACAAAGTGTACTATCAATCCAGACAATCAAGAGCTAGTCGATCCAGAAACAAATACCTTATCAGAAAAATGTCTCCAAGGGGCATTAGGAGCTTACTTTGCCTATCAAGATGGAAATACAAAACATCTTGAACGAATTTTTAGAGCTAAAAAACTCAAGCCTATTTAGATAAAGTTAAGCTTGATGGAATTCCTATGCCTACTTCAGTTTGTTCCCATATATTTAATAAGATTGAGGAAATGAATCCAGATATCTCTATTAATATCTGGGAATGGAAAGAAGAATCAGCGACTCCCAAACCTGTAATAGCTAGCAAGAACTATAATAGACAACATATTATTGACCTTATGGCTCTTACAGATATTACTAAATCTAAAGAAGATAAGTACAGACAAAAAAACTACTTTCTTTGGATTAAGAATATAAATGGGCTAGTTTTTAAAGATACCGCTCATTATGGTAAAAGATATATTTGTAGAAAATGCACTCATAGTTTTTCTACAATAAAGGCTTTAGATCATCATCAAGAGCACTATTTCGGTTTGGAGGAAGCAACTCAAGAAGTCAAATTACCTATCAAAGGTGTTAATGATTTTGAGAAGTTTAAAAATTATACTCGGATGATTAATGCTCCATGTGTAATTATAGCTGACTTCGAGGCAGACAACAAGAAATGCAACGAAGAATATAGAGGACAAATGCGAAAACTTGCCGAGCAAAAAGCCAATAGCTTTTGTTATCTAGTTCATTGGATTGATACTGGAGATATATGGGGCCTTTCCTATATCGGGGAGAAAATGCTACACAAGAATTTGTCCGAAGAATCGATAAAGAGTTGGTCAAAATTAATAAAATCTTAGCTATTAAGCATGACCGAATTGTGACAGAAAATGATAAGAAAAAATTTGTTGAAGCAGATACCTATTGGATATGTAAAGAAAAATTAGCTATAGATGATAAGGTCTGGGACCACTGTCATATAACAGGTGAATTTCGAGGACCAGCTCACAATACCTGTAATCTTAAACTTTCGATCGAAGCATGGAAGATGCCTATCCCAGTTATCTTTCATAATTTCCGGGGCTATGATTCTCACTTAGTCTGTGAATCTGTCGGGCAATCTGTTAATGCACACCAAATCAAAGTTATAGCTGAGACATTTGAGCGATACAAGTCTATGAAAGTAGGTCAGCTAAAATATATAGATAGCATGCAATTTATGAATAATAGCTTGGCAAATCTTACAGAAAATTTAGATGACAACCACCCTATTACAAGCTGGCACTTTAAAGACTATTCTCAAGATCAAATTTTATTAGCAAGCCATAAAGGAGTTTATCCTTATGACTATATAGATTCTCAAGAAAGATTTAAGGAAACAGAGCTTCCTCCGTTCCATGAGTTTTATAGTACTCTTAAAGGCAAAATTTCACAAGATGACTATCAACATGCCCAAAAAGTATGGAAAACTTTTGGTTGTAAGACTCTAGGAGAGTATCATGATCTCTATCTTAAGATTGACGTACTTAGCCTAGCAGATATCTGGACCCAATTCCGAAAGACATGTATGCAATATTATGAACTTGATCCTAGTCATTATGTCTCTGCACCGGCTTTAGCATGAGATGCTATGCTTAAAATGACAGGAGTCAAGATCGAGCTCTTTACAGATATAACTATGCATGATTTCATAGAAGAGGCTAAACGTGGAGGAATAGCCATAGCATGTAAACGATATTTCAAAGCCAACAATCCTAAGATGGGTAAGGCCTTTAACCTGTCTAAACCAACAACTTGGATCTCATATGTCGATGCAAATAATCTTTATTGCTGGGCCATGAGTCAGTATCTGCCTATTGGAAATTATCAATGGGAAGCAAGCCGAAAATATCTTGAAGATAATCCAAACGAGCAAAAGAAAAATCTTAATAAGATTCTTAATACCGAATCAAATGCCAAAAAAGGATATTATCTAAAGATTAATGCACATTTTCCTTTAAAAACTCATGATTATTTGAGTGATTTACCCCCAGCTGTAGAGAATATGGCTGTAAGTAAAGATATGTTGTGTCCCTATACCTCAGAGCTTGTAGATAACTTGGATAGTGGACGGTTTTTAGCAACAAAAAAATTAGTTTCCCATTTTGGTCCACAAAAAGATTGTTATCCATTACCAAGAACTCCAATATTATGTAAAATTGGGCATGATAGTTGATGAGGTTACAGAAATCCTATCATTCGACCAAACTAACTGGCTTGCCCATTATATAGCCTTTAATACGGAAAAGCGACAAGGCGCTAAGAATGCTTTTGAGAAAGATTTCTTTAAGCTCATGAATAATTCGGTATATGGCAAAACTATGGAAAATGTTCACAAATACCAAGACGTCAAGCTCATGGCTATGAATAATGAGCAAGATGAAAAGAAATTTATTAAGCAAATCCGTAAACCCTCTTTTA
The DNA here is from genome assembly GCA_003550325.1 of Gigaspora rosea. Lineage (NCBI taxonomy): Eukaryota > Fungi > Glomeromycota > Glomeromycetes > Diversisporales > Gigasporaceae > Gigaspora > Gigaspora rosea. Next base: position 187,538 of record QKWP01000759.1, read on the forward strand.
AATATGCCAGACAGCTGAGAAATACACTTGTAGGAGCACATATGGGAAAGGCCACTGTAACTCTTAACAAGCCTATTATTGTCAGAGCATCAGTCTTGGCCTAAGCAAGCTTCACATGTACCGCTTTTGGTATGGATATGTAAAAGAGAGATATGGTAATAATGCCCAGCTTGGATATAAGGATACAGACTCATATATGTTTCAAGTTGAGACTGAGAATATCTATAAAGACATGGCAGAGCGACCAGACCTTTTTGATCTTAATGATTCTAAGACTATTGGGCTTTTCAAAGATGAGACTCCAGGCAATGTGATTACAGAATCTTATCATATCCGGGCCAAGTCATACCACTATGTCTTAGCAGATAAGTCTACAAAGTCTAAGCATAAAGGAGTAAGCAAAAAGGGTATGAATGAAATGGCTACCAATACATATTTCCCATCTTTAGGTGGAACTCTACTAGAGGATCCAGTAGACAACACTGAGGTCTTCGATCCAATGACCCAAGTTTATCGAGACTGTCTATTCAGTAAGGAAGTATTCTATGCCAAGAATATAGGTATCCGGTCAAAGGATCATATATTATCTTTAGTCGAATCAGAAAAGAAGGCCTATGCCCAATCGATACTAAGCGCTGGATCTTATCAGATGGAATTACCTCTTTGCCATATTTTCATTGGCGTAATAAAGCTTATAAGAATATGGTCAAAGCTGGTATACCTCATGAAGAAGCTGAAAAAAGAGCTATAAGGGCCAAGCTCCCAGAGAAGTATCAAAACAAATGTAAGTCTCACATATCTAGCTCACTAGCATAAGTTAGACAAGTGAAACAGAACATATCTATACAAACAGATAGGCAGATTACTGTGCATACATAGTTAATATTTTTTTTCTGCTGAAATAAATATTCAGTTAATTTTTTCAGATATAGAAAATGCCTTTTAAAAAATATCACACAGATTTGGAAAATATATATGCTGTTGAAAAGCTCAAAAAGTCTATTATGGCATTAGAATATGATGCAACTAAAATACATCAAAATCTTAAAAGAATTGCCCTAGAAATATATTATCTATATGAGTCTATGTCACCTGAAGAAGAAATTCGGAAATGAGAAGGAGAAACCTAGAAGGAATCTAACCCAAGCAGTCTGATCTAACTAATTCAGAGTGGTAACAGTACATTTGTGCTTATAATTTTACTAACCTATTTTTTCTATCCAAATCGTTGCGATTGCCAGTAGATCGAATGATCCCTGTTCATAATAAATAATACATAGTTAATAATAGTAATAAAAAACTTATCGATTTTCAAGCAGGATAACAAATGATGGAATTTCTAGTGAAAATCCAGGTATTGCTTTCTCCTGGACATATCTATACTATAAAAAAAAAGGTGAGTATAATTTTTGCTCAAGACTCTTTAGCTATAAACATAAGGCAGTATGTATACGACTCCTATCAAAACTCTTGCAGTTAATATTCTCAAAAGGACAAATGTTCTTCCTGAGAATACTGTTTTTCTGGAAGTAGACCCATGTTTGTTATGCGGAGAAGGTCTTTATTTACTTTGGAAATTCCTACCATTTAAAGAATTCATCTTAGCTTCATGTGGGCATATCTATCACCAAAAATGTCTTGAAAAACATCTAGTGAGTGAAGAGGCAATTTGTCCGAATAAGAAGTACAACAAAGTTATCGAAACTTTTCTTTCTCCAGAACCCCTTAAGGGATCACAAGACAAACCTACAACCTCAATTGCGGAAGACACTGCCACTAAACAAGTAGACTCTGAAAATCCAACTCCCATAGGAGAGGATGCTGATGCAAATTATATGAATGAACTAGGATTATTAGATGGAGAGGATTGTTCGTCCAAGACTACTGAGGTCGCTAAAGAAACTTCTGACCAGGCAACCAGCCCTATTGAGGGATCAACTCTAGTAGAACAGAGCCTGAATGATGCACAGAAAAAACGTTCTAGGGAGGATTCTGAAGGAATCAAATCGGGTGAATCAACTGAAAAATTATCTAGCAAGAAAGCTAAAAAGACTGGTGAGAAAAAAGTATCAAGTATGCTAAAAAATTTTATCAAAGAGTTATTATTTGATGTGGAACCTATTCCCGGTGGAAGCTTGGAAGAAACAAATGATATGGCTCTCAATACCAGGGGTATTTTTTTGCAACTCTCTGATAAGATAGATAGTGCCGAATCAAAAAATAAAGATGCATCTCATGCCCTTATCTCCAGCTATTTTGATTTGGGGAAGCTTTATTTAATCAATATAAGGAGTTAAAACCTACCTATAGCAAAGAGGGAGCTCGAGCTTTGGTCAAAAGTGAGGTTAGAAAGGAAATTTCTAAGACAAAACTAGGGTGCAGAGTGGGCTGGGCTAAACCCAGAAATTAGCGGGCCAGGCCAGGCTCGGGCCTAGTTTTGGGCTCACATTTTTATAAAGCGGGCCGGGCTCAGGTCGGGCCTAAAAAATATCGGGCTGGTCCCAGGCCTCTGTAATATACCCGATTAGGCCTGGTTAGGCCCGGTAAACCCTAGAGGTAGATTACGTATATACACATATATATACTATAGGTATTTTCAAATATCTTTTGCTTTTTGCTTTTTTTTTTTAACAAAAGCCGAACTCGGGTTTTGTTGAAAAAAAAAAGCAAAAAGCAAAAGTATATTTGAAAATACCTTATATTGTAGTTATAATGTAGGGGTAAGAAATTTAATTCTTGTGCACTAACTGATACGGTGCAAGAATAAAAACCTCAATTTTACCTTATTCGTTACAGAAGTAGATATTGATTTAAATTGTATTACTTGATTATCTTTTTTTTAAGGAATAATATTTTAATTTTTGTCCTGAAATAATTGTAATTTTTAGACTTGCACCATACGTACATATGTACGTAAACTTCACTAGGTAGGAAAACATACCCTTAGTAAGAAATCAAAAAGCCAGACAAGTAAGTCTGGTGAACGAATATAGATTAGAAGAACATTTCAAATATATTATTATCCATGCTATCGGTTTCAACACTATACTATCGGCTCTTAAAAAAAGGTTTTAATACGATTTCCGATGGCATCTTCTGCCGTCAGAGTCAAAAATCTATATGAAATATGGGCCGGACCGGGCTTGGGCCGAATTTAAAATAAAGCCCGGCCCGGTTTGCTTAGCGGGCTTTTATGTCGGGCTTGAGCCCGATTTATAACAAGGCCCGGCCCGGTTTGTTTAACAGGCTTTTTGTCAGGCTTGGTTTGAAATCGGGACTAAAAAAATTTTTTGGGCTCTGTTCGGGTCTTAGAAAGCCCGACCTGACCCGGCCAGTTTTGCACCCTAGACAAAACTCTCTGAAGATGCTTTGCGGAAAAGGATGGAAAGAGCTCAGAAAATGCATAGAATTTTTAATACTATAGGTAAAGAAAAAATAGTGCGTATTGTATCTACTTCTTCGGGACTTATTTTAAATCTAACTGGAGATGATACTGATTATATGATTGCTGAAGTTTTAAAGCACAATACTGCGCCATAAATTACTGCGCCCTTGTGACATGGTGTCCAGGCTCGGCAGTTAGAAAATAGTATTTTTTTATATTTGCATTTTTCAATAATAATAATAAAGTATCGAATTGTTTTCTTATCTCAAACATGTTGCATAAAAATTTTTTGTTTTATATGGTGCGGGGTTTTAGTCACATTATATTTTTTCCTTTTACTTTGTAAAAGATGAAAGGTCAGAATAAGACACTTACACGTAGAGACAACCAAAATTATATCGAAAAGTGGCACATCTTTAAAGGGTGGAAGCACAGGTGTAAGGTTTGCGATTAATACATCACCACTCACACCTATATTGCAAAACATGCAAAAAAGTAGTGGATGGAATATATAGGCAATGCAAGTGTGAAAATTCTTGAATAACTAACTAGATATTAGTGATCATAGATCACAAGACAGCCTTTTTGTCAATTTACAATCGAGTAAAAAATGGCTGGGTTGCCAACCCCCTTCCCCTTCTTTATTTAATAAAAATTGTTGCCGAAACAACAATATACAAATAAAAAAAAATATCGCTTTATATTGTGTGAATACAAATAAAAAAAAAAATCATTTGTCCCTACCACTACGGATTTACAATAAAGACTGTCCTTTCAAATTCTTTAGGTTCAAATTTTTAGCAAACCTCTCTCCCGGTTGTATATATCGAATACTAGCAATACGATTGACAGTAATATTTAAGTCCTCCTCAATTTTGCTTTTAACCTTTTTAAACGAGTCCCCCCACTTAATTTCCACCGTGTTTGTAGCAATTGGACCAAAATTGACTCTAAACTTTGGTTTAAAATTATCAGGAATTTCAGTGGCCATTTTTTCGTTTCCTAAACAAAAAAATTTATAATGAGTAAAGTTTCGCTTTCATAGTCGTCCTTGTAAACAATTGTAGGTTGAAACCCTCCAAATAAAACAAATACATACATTAGAAATAAATTGCAGGTGTGTAAGACTTTTATGATAAAAAATAAGAGAGCAAAAAAACGTTATTGCCACCTACCCTTAAAAACCAAAACCGCTTATTTTATATATCCAATTCGTTAGATCTAAAGAGAAGTTACAAGCTTAGTAATTACATTACCCTAACACAATACCAGACTACACTTAACAAAGCAACTCCGCTCGGTCATAGGTTCCAAACACTGAATCTATTTTGTCGTTTTTTAGGTGAAATTAAACCCCTTACAATAAACGATTGCTTAAGGTAGGTTTAGATCTGACGATCTCGGAGATGGCGGAGACTACAAGTTCCTGCAACATATGATTTTGAACAAAACTACTGATTAAGAACATTATACATATTATTCTTATAACCTTTTTAAGTCCCATTCTTATCGTGTGATTGTATAAAGTAAGGAAAAGGGTCTAGACATCATTCGTATATTCGTTAATAAAAAAATCGACCGTGAGAAATAATTCTGCAGGAAAGTATCACAAAACCTTATACGTACCCAATTTCATGCAACCTGATCGACAAATATTTTACGAAAGAAATCTGGGTATGTATCAAATTTTTTAGTTATCATGTAATATTTATATAACATCGAGGAATTGATCACAGAACGATCATGGAAATTTTATTAAATTCTTATACATGATCAGGAAACGATCACGGAATGTCTCAGTTTAATTAGCGGAAGATAACAATTCATCAATTTACGTGAAGACACATGATTCTGCCTTCTCGTGATAAATCACTCGAAGGCAGAATTGGATTTGTTAATGATTTCTCCGAATTTTCTTTTTTCGAATGAAATGAGAAAAAAGGGTGGTTGATCCAATTTGACAAGCCCGGACACGCATGTTCAAACTTTACCCAACATAGCTACTGAGCCACATACTGCACCCTGGTGACATAGTGTTCCACCTCAGCAATTAATTTTTTTAATATATTTAATATCTATATATATAATACTAAAAAATGGCACTAAAATATATAAGCGCCAAACAAGATTAGGTAAATATTATTCTCAGCGTATAAAGTTAAAAAAGATAGTAAAATCATTAGAAGAGACTATAGACTGGATAGAGAATCATATAGAAGAGCAAACCAGTCTTGAGTTTGGCAAAAAACTATCAGATTCAGATTCGGATTCGGATTCAGACTTGCCTTTCTGTGACCTTCAATTAAGAGCCGAGAAAAAAGGGATCAAGGAGCAAGCTTAAAATAATAAATACCATCTGCTTCTTCACAAAGCCTTACTTTAGAGTAAGGCCTTGGTTAGTCAACTAAATTTTTTCTAGCCCCTTGATCTTTGATCTGCGGGGCAATAATATTTTTTTTCTGAATGTTCTTTTTTCAAATGAAATGGGAAAAAAGTTGCTGAAGCTCTTTTTCTTGCTCTAAATACTTAGTTAGCAACTTCTTGCTAAGATCATTAATTTTAGCCTTAGATCTAAGAGCAGAATATAGTTTTTCTTTAAGCTCCGTCTTCTCGCAATTCTTGCTCGAAGACATAAATGGTTAGTTAACAAATTTTAGTTAAATATATTTTTTTTTTGAGCTTGCGAGAAAAAATAGTAAAAAAAATATATATTTGGAATAATACATATTTCTGGTTTATCTGGAACCTCCTATATATCCTATATATCCTATATGTCCTATTTATCCTATATGTCCTATTTATCCTATCTGATATATCCAGTATATCCGGTATATTCGGTATATCTGATATATCCGGTATATCTGGTATATCCTATTTAATAAATTATTTCAAAATAATATATTAGATATAAAAAAAATATTACTACCATGCTTAGGCAACGCATAAGATGTGATACTTCTTTTTTATCACTAGCTGATTATGATTTTATTTTACAATGCCATAATGATAGACCAAGGTCTAAAGTTTTGAATGAGCTAAAAGAAAAATATAGCATATCACAAAAATGTATTTATCAGATCTGGAGAGGCGAGGAAAAAAATAGAGTTGCATGGGATCAACCAATTCTGCCTCTCAACTTTGTCGAGGATAGTAGATAAAATTTGGTTAACGAATCAATTCTGGCCGAGCCAGTCCCCTTTTTTCTTATAAATTCGAAAAAAGAAAATTCTGATCTTAATGATCAGATTCTATCTGAGCCAGCCTTGATATATGTCGAGGAAGGTAGGTATTTAATTGCATTTTATGAAAAAAAAGCTATTTGTGATAAAAAAAATATAGCCAAATTTAAACGTATACTAGCCTAGTAAACTATCCAGATCATCATAGAATAATAAAAGCTTTTCACATATCCTGCTAAGAATCTCTTTAACATTAAGAGTATCAAATAACATTTTTTCAAGTTCTTCATAACTTATAGATTTTTTTTTCTGATTAGATGCTGTTGACTTCCGGCCCTTTTGAGCTTGCAAGAAAAGAGGGGGACTTATATGCCGAAAGGGGTATAGAACTACTTTATCTTTATGCATTAACTTGAATTCATGCTTAACAATGAGCTCCCATCAAGCCCGATCAAGCCAAGGTGTACCCAATAATATCCAGGGCTTATCATCATCCATGACCGAAAGTCTTCAGAGATTGAACATCTATTTTCTCTCTGACCAACGGTAACTGAAATATTATAAGATATGCCTAAAGACTCTAAAGAATTATTATGCCATTTAACAGATGGTTTCTTATTTTTATCTATTTCTGCTCCCAATAGTTTTATAAGGCCTTTTGAGATAACTGAGCAATTTGCCCCACTATCTATCATGGCAGAAGGCACTTGTACGATTTTTTCTAATGGTGAGCTAATCTTGCAACATATAGTAGCGACATCATTGGGAATAATTTTACGAATAAAATTAATTTCTATAGGGTTGGGCCATGAAATTTCTGTCTCTGATTGCGATCCCTCTGGGGCTGTTTGGGGCGGTATATTTGTTTGCTGGGAAGCAATTCGAATTAGATCTGATATTGGTTGCAAAATATGAGAGAATATCATAGTAATCTCATGCCAGAACTTTTCACGTTTCTTGTCTGAGAAATTTGAAGTGAAATGATTTAGAACGGGATCTTTTAGTTCAATGAATTCAGCATTAATTATATTGCAACCATTAATAGAAACTTCTTTAGGCTGTGTACGAGTAAATGAATCAACCATTGATCGTAAAATAGCAAAAAATGCGTTTAGGCTAATTTTATTTGTAGGAATTTTAAGTAGCCTAATATCTTTACCGCCCTTTTTATCAGAAGCGGTGTTACTAGATTTTTTGCTAGAAGTTTTTGGCCTGGCACTTTTGTGCTTCTTTGATCTCTTGGTATCAGAATAAGTTATTTTTTTTATAGCATTGACTTCGTATTCTTCTGAATCGTTTTCTGAATTACTAGACTCACTAGTCCCAGAGGAATCCGATCCTGATTCATTCCATGAACGCGCCAAGGTATTGGTTTCAAGTTCATTTTCACTAGATGTCATACTATTTTCGCTATCGCTAGAGTCTGAAGATGATTCATCTGAAATTATATGGGCGTTAACACGCTTGGATGATTTCTTTTTTTTGGTCTTAGATTTTGATTTTGTCTTGCGACGAGAAGATTTGGGTTTGCTAGAAATCTTTTTTATAGCTTTATTCATTTTAGTCTGATTGATTTTAAGGTCTTCTAATTGCCTACGCATATCTTCTACGGGATCATTATCTGTAACTTCAACATTCTTTATTACCGGTTTTGGGGGTAAATCGGGCTTGGGAACAGGAACAAATTCTGATATCTCTCCAAGAAGCCATTGTAAAAATTTACCCTTATTTGTATCTTGTATAATTTGAGAGGTTCCTGGAGGTTGTGGTCTATAGTCGGGTTGAGATGGTTGAGAAGAAATAGATTGAGATTCTATAGATGGCATCATAGATTTTATTAAGTTTTCGACTTCAGTTTTGGTCATACCCAAATTGCTTGAATAATTGTTTTTTCTATGAGATTTATCCGATGATGCTGGACCCGAATATAAATAAGCTCCAGACAATTGCTCTGTCTTATATCTTTCAATTTCTTCGAGCTCAGTGAGCAATTCTGATACGGGCCTATTAATTCTGATGCGTCGAATTTCTAATTGATTGTCAGGAGAAATGCCACGAATAAATTGTAAACGAATTTGTTGATCATCAATTCCTGCAAGCCTAGCAAGTTTACGTAACTTAGAATAAAATCGACCCACAGAATCACTGCCTTGGACCGTTGAACCAAAGAGCATTCGCTGTTTTTCCGCAGTGACTGTGGGATAGTTAGTTTTAAGCCAGTATATTGCCTGGCCAAGTCGAATTCCATCTGCTACTATAGTTTGTCCGGCATTAGCATTTGGGGCATTGGGTAATCGATCTGTTGGGCGCCCATCGGCAAAAGACCAGTCTTCATCAAATACTGTATGAGCTGGAATAACAATATTTCCAGCCTGGCCCACAGCGCCATGTCTTAAATTCGCTCCAAGTTGTGCCGCCGTTCGTCCCTGAGTCGCACCCAAATTGGCTTGGCCAGTATTATCTAATAAATTTCTCAATTCCCAATTCTTTCTTCGAAGAGATCTTTCATACCAATCTTTAGCATCGCCTTTGAGGCATGTTTCAAAAAGACAATGCGCTCGAACTCTATGGGCATGTCCGGCTAATACATTAATTCCTACAGCCACAAGATATGAGCGAAAAGAATCAATAAATTCTTCTGGATCCTCATCGGGATAGCTATTAAAATTTGGGGGTGGGTATCCTGCCATTCATATTCGTTGTATATATGGTGGGTTATTCTGTAGTGTAAAAATTTGTTGATTTAAATTATTAATGAATTGTTCTGAATTTCAGGCCCGTGTTTTCCATTTACCTCATTTATTTTGTATAGTCTTATATCTATTTTTCCACTTGTTGTATCGATTTGTTGTAAGATTTAAGAGATGCGTGGTAATTGTTCCATCCGTCTTACAATTCTGTAGTTGATGATAGGCTCTTCTATTTTTGAATCTTAATGCAAAGCTTTCTAGGAGCAATTCTGATATCCGCCTTTTTTGGGTACAGATTGTGATTCGGCCATTAAGTTCTTGAGATTTAAATATATTATGCTGTGTTCTGTGGGCCTCATAGGCCTGGTGGAGAAGATCATAGTCATTTTGAAGCGTGGTGTCAACCTGGAAATTCACCTCTTCCAGAACTTCAGGAGACTGCTGATTATAGTATGACGACTATAACTTGACAGCTTTAGGGTTTATGCTGTCCAAATGGGACTTAACAAAGAGGTTTTTGAGTGATCTATGTATTAAGGCAAAGAGGCAAACAATTAATAGTATATGAGGATACTAAGAATTGTATCTTTATTATATTCCAGTGTATGAAGACACTAATCTACTAACTATCTACAATTCCTACTTCAAACTATTTCGTAAACTGACTTTTACAAAGAGCAGAAAAAAGTACTTATATAGAGAAATTATATGTATAAATTATTACAATAAAGATATACAAATTCAATTTAAAAGCTATTTATAGTACTAATATAATGTGGAACTAATAGATATGTTATATATAAAAGATATAAAAGATATAATATATATAAAAGATATGAAAGATATGAAAGATATAAAAGATATGTTAGATCCTTTAGATCCTTTAGATCCTTTAGATTCGTTAGATTTTGAACGCAGTATTATTGCCTAATAAGGTTAAGTTTTTTGTCTATCTTGTTCTATTAATAGTTCAACACAAATGTCTTCCGATCTCGTGATCCCGTGATCAGAATCACATGATCTATAGCTCGTTAGAATCGTCTCGAAGAGCTGAATCCAATGGTGGTTGTTTCATAAAGCCAGCATTCTTGGATCAAAAGTTATAGTTGAAAATGTGAAATTTTCTAAGGCTAACAGTGGCTAACTGGGTTTGTGAATCGGCTAACTGGGTCTGTGAATCAGCTAACTGGGTCTGAGAATCAGCTAACTGGGTTTGCAAAGCTATTAGCTGGGTCTGCAAATTCGCTACTCGATTTTTGGCATGGATTACTCGTGTATTTGCCCGTGGATATATTTCTCGTACCAACTCTTCAAACTTATCTCCGGCTTCAGAAATTATTCTAAGATAATCTGCAATATCATCTAATATTGGGGCTGTTGTAATTGGGCTTTGAAAATACAGTCTAATATTAGTAATCTCTCGCTGAATCCTATTGTTTTGAATCCTAGCTTGATTTTCAGGTAGAGATAATGTTCGGGGAGATCGGGGTGATCCTGGTAGTTGCGCCATATCTATATTATTATACAAAGCAAGAATTTTTTCATTAAGCTTGTCTATTTCATCCTGGAAAATTGCTAACCGCTTTTCTATATAATTAATGTACTTTTCTTGGCTCTCAGAATTTTGGAGTGCCTTTTCTAACTTTTCTTTAAGATTAGAAATTTCTAATCACAATGGATCTAGGTCCTTATCACAAATTAAGATTTCTTTTTCAAGGTAATTAATATAATCCTCTTTTGAGATAAGATCCTGTTGAAATTTGCTGACTCGAACTTGTATAGCTAATAAGGCACCTTTAAATTGCTCGATTCTTTCCCCCATTTTTTTTAGCCTCTTGATCTTTGATCTGCGGAGCAATAATATTTTTTTCAAAATTTATTTGTTATACAATTTATCTTTTTTCGAATGAAATGAGAAAAAAGGGCTCAAAGATGTTATCTATTCCTATTATTCATATAGATTCTGGAGAAGGTCGAAAACTAGATATATCTATTGCTTTGCGTAAAATCTATTATCATCCTAATGGCTATCAAAGAACTGTAAAAAAATTATATGAAGCCTCTTTAAAGGCTGGATATCATTTTTCTATCGATGAAGTATGTGATTGGCTTGAAAAACAAGCTTTATATCAAATTCATAGATCCCGGCCAAGATTTATTCCTAGAGCCTCTTTTAATAGTATACAAATTCCTAATGAATGCCATCAAGCTGATATTCTTTATATGCCCTATGACCGAATTAATAATATAACTTATAAGTATTGCTTGTGTATAGTAGATGTGGCTTCACGATTTAAGTGGGCGGTTCCTTTAGCTGATAGGTCAGCTTATTCTGTGGCCAAGGCCTTTAAGAAAGTTTATAATAATTC
>QKWP01000759.1:200691-227354 GCA_003550325.1 Gigaspora rosea
ATCGCTTTTTGAATTAATTCTAGAATAACATAAGAAATAGTATGCATTTTAGGCTTGAATGGGCTCACAGAGAAGCACACTCGGACACTTCGGTCCTCGGTGCTCTCTGCTCATTTCAAAGGCAAGCAAGATAGCATAATTGCTTTGTTATCTTGTTTGGGATTAAAAACATAGCCAGAGCGTTAACAAAGACTATGTACTCCTTAATGTTGGAAACCCAAATTTAGGTGTAAGGAGAGTAAGTTAACAGAAATTGGCTCTAGCGTAATTTAGAGCTTGAATTTGATATATGATTAAATATATCTAGAAGGGTTGTAGAAGGGTCTAGAAGGCCAATTTGGATTCTGTCCCAGGTTTTGGCCTAGAACTCCCATTTTGCCCTACTCGTATACCAAAAAACAGAACTAAAATCTTTGTATGGGATGGATTTTGTATAAATGGAAAACTTCTTTACACTGTTTTCAAAGAACAATGATTAGTGAATACTATGTAGAAAATTTTAAAAATCATATTGGAGAGGTTCGACAATTATTTTATAGTAGCAATTGGGTGTTACAACAGGATAATGATCCAAAACATATGTCTGATATTGCGACAAACTACTTCGATGATAATAATATCGTAGTGATGGATTGGCCGTCATATTCCCAGATTTAAACCCATTGAAAATTTGTGGAGTATTATTTAGACAAAAGTAGAACATCATAGACAAAAAAATTTGGGGAATTAGAGCTTTACATGAAGCAGAAATGGACCAAAGTTCTATGACAAGTTTTAATTAGATTAGCCAATACGATGTAAGAACATTGTCAAGCTGTTATTGATGCTAATGGTGAATGTATTGACTTTTGACTTTTTATTTTAAATTTTTAAATAAAAAAAAATTATTAAATTCTATGCAGTAAATGTCACATAATAAGTATTTTATGATTTCAAGTTTTTTTGCAAACCTCTGTATGTCCTTCAATATATATATTTAATAACCTTACCTGAATCCATACTATATTATTCTGTGATGCATGAAAGTGAATTGGTTCGATGCATGGACAATACTAAGCATCGTTGAACAATCAAAGCTTTTATATATTATCGCGAATCTGCTAGCCTAATGAAGAGATAGTAGAGCAGATTTCGAGATTAATGTTGGGTATAATATCTTAATGCAGATAGTAATACGAGGGGAAGTTTATTGGTGTTCAAGAAATTAAAGATTAGTAATTTTGGAATGAAGTTGATCTGACAATTGAATAATTTAGTTATTTATATATATTAAACATCTATATAAGTCCGATGTATTCACTCTTCATGTATCTTCAGAAAAGCATTAGGCATAATGACTCCTCCTTTATAATAAAGTGAATGCTTATTATATCGTATCCCGTGACTTTTATTTATTTTTGCTTTCCACATATTTATAAATCTGATCCTATGTATTCCTCTCTTGTTCACTATTGCTGACTAAACTTAGCTCCCTAATCTAATGCTCTCCCAATTCGCTCATAGCTAGTTGACCACAATCAGTCATACGGTTAAGTAACTGGTTATAGCCAATAAATTATTTACCTGATTATTCAATCAATTAAAATAAGTGACAAGTAGGGATGGGCACTATACAAACTGCCAAAATAGAAATAAAGCATGGTGATTTTCATCACATAATCATAAAACTATTGTTCACAATTCTGGTTAAACTTGCAAATCATTTGACCACATTTAAAGTTGGTTTGTTCTAGATCTGGCTAAATGATCTGCTAATTTGACCAGAATTATTAACGATTTGTTTTAACCAGGCATACCGCAATTTTTGAACTTAATTATTTGCCAATAAAAAAAAAAGAACACACCACGCAAAGTTAATTTTTCATTTTGCATAACTCGCTGACCCAATTTTTTTTTAAAAAAAATATTTAATTATGCAAATTATTTTGGTGTCACCCGATGATAACCTTAAAATTACCCTATAGATCTGAAAAAAAATTCAAAATTTTCTGATTCCATGTTATGCAAACTGAAAAAATAACTTTTCATGGCCTTAGATGTGAACACGAGTATATTAATTTATAGTAGATTAAAAAAATAAATAAAAAATAAAAAATAAAAAAAAACCAACCCGCCGACTGAAATCTTAGAACACCATGTTATGCAAAATTAACTTTCCATAGCCTTAAATTGCATGTTCATCATTTTGTAATATATTTGACTAACATTTTTGTAGAAATACTGTAGAAGTTATAAATTTATTATTTTGTAACATAACTTTTGTAAGAGTATTGTTTGCGCATTTGTCATTTTGCAAAAAATTTGAGTATTTGTTTCTTTTTTAGGCTAGTTCGCTCTTAAAAAAAATAAAATAAAAAATTGCAACTGTGCAATAGTATATATATTTAAGCCAGATAATCCTTTAATGAGCTTACAGATATTATGATATAGATTAATATTTCTATATGCAATGCAGTTTATATATACACTCACGTTCCTGGTTTTGCGTGACAACGTCGCGCAGCTACTTATTTAATTAATTTTGTAAATAAACAAGGGCGAATGGTTACTGTTCCGAGCCAATCAAATTGCTAGATTAGGTATGACAAAAAAAATTCAAAAAATTACAAATCGCAATAACTTCAAATTGTGCCTATGAAACCAATATTTTTTCTAGCTAAAAATGCTTCTTAAGGTGTTTTATTATATAATAAACCTAACCCTAATCTGGTTACTGTCACCGCCGGTGACAAGCACATTTTTTCAATAAACAAAGTGTGTAAAACACAAAGTTAGGGTTAGGAGGTTAACTTTAGAAGATATAGCCATAGATAGTTGCTAATTATATGTAAAATTTCGTCCCCGACATTTTTAATTAGTGACAAAGGTCGATTTAAACACTAGTTTTGGTGTATTTTCGCTTTTTTCTTCTTTTCCACGTGTTCTGAATTCATTCCGGAACGATCAAATTCGATGATTGGTAGTTGCCTTTTTAGGAATTTATATTACCGACATAAATAAGTAAAGCCGGCTAAAGCCACGTACGAATCGTCCAGGGCGATCATAAAATGTGCAGTAACGTGATCATGCATCTACGTTATACATAGTCGTGGCGCAGCCACAGTATATCGACGTTATCATTTTTGGCAGCCGTAACTTGGAGATCTTTTTTACATTTTTCGCTCTATTAATCTGCTCTTATTAACTAAATATTGAGAAATATCATTTTTTTTGCATTGATATAGTATTAACCAAGATTCGTTGTTTGAAGCATATACAGTATATAATGTGAAAAAAAATAAAAATCCATTTGAATTGAGCTTAGCCAACTTCAGGAATTGCCCAGATAAGTTTTGATTATAAGCTTTAAAGATTATTTGTAGTAGCTTTAAAGATTATTTGGTAGTTTTTAATCGGTTGTTTAATAATTTCAAAATCGATTAACTTTTTATTTATTTCCAAAATATATATATTCTTATGGCAATTAAAAATATATATTTGCAAGTGCAGAAGCGAGAATAAATTAAGACCATTCGTTCTTTATAACCAGGACTAGTGTTTGCAGGCGAAACTATTTTCGAAAGACGAAACCAGGCGAAACTCTGGCGAAACCCCTGGAGGAAGTCAAAACTCAGCGAAGATCAAATCTAAGACCTTAGAAAAGACTGAGTCATGTTAGTAATCAAATATTTTGCATGTGGCTTATTTAAAAATGTACAAAAGCACTAAACAAAGTGATAGCCTTCGTTTGTATTCAAGTACTATTAAAGAAAACTAGATTTCCAGCTTTTGGAACATCGAAGTAAATAAATTCACCTTGAAAATTCAAAATCTAAAATCTAATAGTTTTTTTTAGTAACGCTTATCTATGTTTTAATTAGTGTTCCGCATTATTCGGACCGGGCGGGTATTTTTACTGTAAAGATCCGGGTCCGGTCTGGATGGATCCGTGAAATCTCAAATTTATAGGTGCTATAATTGCATTGCGAAGCCCTAATGTCCTCGCTAAAAAAAAAAAAAAAAAAAAAAAAAAACGATTACAACTGTTTTCATAAATTCTGGGACACTTGATAAAAAATTAGCAATGATTTTTCGTTAACCCGTGGCAAAGCTACGGGAAGGTTGTAAAAATTAAATTTTAAAATTTTATTTTTATAAATTACTGTATAAATAATTTAAATTCAGTATATTTAAATTAATTAAATCTTTTTTCCTATATTAATTTTTAAGTTATATTATTTTTATAATTTATTTATAATTTATGAGTTTTACTTAAACGCGCCTATGGTGTTTTACACCATGTTGCACAAAACAATTAGAATAGCCGATAAAAATTTAAGATCAGGTATAACATAAAATTTCGTTTTTTGTTTTTTTTAAAAAAACTTCATATCTCAAAATTTTGCTTAATGAAACAATCTTTGGGGCTTTTGGGGCTCTAATAAAAAAAATTCCTTGCTAAATTTTGTATATACTAATGCCCAGATAAAATCCCAGGCCTCACCCAAACCCTAAAGTAATTAAAATTTATTTTGTTTTATAAAAGTTTATTTTTTTGTTTTAGATTTGCAAATCTAATTTACCTATGGTGGTGGTAAAATACCATTAGTGCATTTTATAATATTTATAATTTATTATATTTTTTAATTTAAGTGATAATCCGTGAAAGATCGGCACTATTCCATATTGGGACAATAGTAAATTTTGGGGATAAGTACAATATAAACTTTTAATATAAAGCTGAAATCTGTAGCTGCTCCAATTATAAGTAATTTTTTATTAAGTTAACAGCTCAAATAGATTAATTGAAAGTTGTAGAGCTCCTGAGACGCATCTAATGGTGGTTAGATCATTCAAATCGGCCCAGTGTATGCTAAGATATCACTAAAAAACGATTGGCTGACTATATAAAATTTTATGTAAACAAACTAGAAATTTTGTATAGTCAGCCAATGTTTTTTATTAATATCTCAGCGTACACTGGGCTGATTTGAATGATCTAACCACCATTAGATGCGTCTCAGTGAGCTCTACAACTTTCAATTAATTGACTTGAGCTGTTAATTTAATAAAAAATTACTTATTATTGGAACAGCTTCAGATTTCAGCATATAATAAAAGATCATAGTAATTTGCCCCAAATTCTAATATAAAAATAGTGCCAATCTTTCACGGATTATCACTTAATTAGAAATTCACATAAGAACAGGACAATTTATAAAATTTTATATAATAAAAATAAGCAAATTTACTATAACATTTCGAATGTTGGAATCCAGTTTGCCTACAATATAAAGTATTAATAGTTTAAATATAATATAAAATTAAATTATATGGGTATAAAAATATGGTATTTATCTTTTTTTTTATTAAAAGTCCAGTAGAATTTTCTAAAAATAAAAGGTACTTTACTAAGAGCTGAAATTTTGAATATTAAAAAACCCGTCTTTTTACTATATAATTTTGGGAAATTGGATTCCATATTACTATTAAAACTATATAAATACCTATCCCTGACTTTTGTCCTGTTCTTACGTGAATTGCTAATTAAAAAAAAAAGAAAATTCTAAAATCAGCCAATCAGCAATCAAATAAGACCCCGACCGGGTATTACACGGACGGATCTTTGTATGGGTCCGAACCCGTATCGTTTCTGATAAATCCTGACCGGATCTCAGACTGGACCCGGATCTTTTGCGGAACACTAGTATTAATATTGAATTAATATATATGTTGTGTCCTAGATGTCAATTGCCCTAAAAGTCAATTGGCCAAAATTATCAGCCTAAACAAATTAATGCAGGGGATTTAGCTAAATTTTAGTAAATTGACATCTGTGGCCGTCCCAATTGACAATTTTAGATTTGGGGTACAACATATACATCGCATAGCGCGACATTCTTATTTACCGCGCATCAATTTGATTGGCTAATTTCGTCGGTCAATAAGAATAACTAAATTTACATTTGTCAGTTTGTATGTATGCTGTTAATTGATTGCTAATACAGTATTAACGTTAAAAATGATTCAGCACTTATAATTCTTAGTCGTTATTTTATTACTAAAATGTACTTTGAAGGTAATTATAACTAAAAAATTAGGGAGCTGAAAAGAATGAATATACAGTTTATTCGAGTAAAATATTGTATAAAATATGTCTTTTAAGAAATCAACGATTTTCAGTTTCACTGAGAAAAAAAAAAAGACTTTGTTTTAAAAACATTTTCGATCTATAAATATCTTAAACTATCTGATCAACAAAATTTATTAAGCCAAGATCTGAAAAAACAAAACAAGAAAGTTTTGGATAAGGGAATATAAGCGTATAAAAAAAAAAAAGGGATGAATTAATGGCAGATTTGTAATAGATATTTCACGGTTCTATGGCCATAACATTTCTAACAAAAATTTTAATGATTACACATAATGGCTGTGAAAAAATTTTTGAATTTTTATGGCATTGCTTCATCATAAAAAATATCATCTGAAATGTTCATGGAAGAACATTAGGGGCCGTGAAATATAATGAATTATCCGACAAAAAATTACAATTAGATATTATAGCTGTTTTCATAAATTGACGATAACGAATTCGATAAGTTATTGGTTTCCACTATCAAAAAAATATATTTGTAATATTAAATAATAACACCTTTATTAAATTTTTTCATCTTATCCAATATGTTTGACATGCTTAATTTGTATTCATCTTATCCAATATGTTCGACATGCTTAATTTGTATAAAAGTCTGTGCTAAAGACTGTTCTTGCAGTTACTGCGTTTTTCAAATTGTGATCAGTGATTTTCATATATCATACTCCAAATCTATTATTGATTAAAAAAATTATTCTTAAAAGTTTAATATCTTATATCAGGGGTTTCAGAGTTAACTTATTTTGAAAATAAATGGGAGTTCGAAAAGCCCTATTTCTGTTTTGAAATTTCAAAATCAGAAAAAGAAATAGGAATTATCCGGAGATATAATAAGAAACTTTTTTGATAAAATTTCAAAGAATGCATTATTATATAAAGAAGCTTACAAATAAAAATAAATAGGAGTTTATAGATTGAAATAAATGCATCATATATTTAATTCAAAATCAGAAACTTGAACTTTAGGTCTGAAACCCTCATTATCTGTGTTGTTAGACTTTTGAGCAAAGATATTTCAATAACTGCCTGCTTAATTTATGTTTAAGACTATTTTAGAATTAAAATAGCTTTGAACATTGAAAATATGAAAATAAGCAGAGTATTAGTAAGATTCCTTTGCTCAAAATTTATGAAAGTGTAGTTAGAAAGTTAAAAAATTATATTGTTTAATAGTTCTAATAGATTTATACTAGGAAATTAATATTCAACAATAAGTCTTTGTATTTCTTAATTTTTAGATGGCATTTTGTAAAAACAATAAAGTTAATTCTTATATTCAATAGCAAGAAAAAGGAGTAGGTTGGTCAGGCAATTATATTAGAGCATTTACTATTAATAACTATTAATAACTATTAATAACTTGAATAATACGAATTTATAAAAAATTGATATACCTATTTTTTATATCAAATTTTCTTTTAAAATGTTATTTTAATTTTGTATATTTTCAACTGTTGTTATACAATTTTAATTGGTTTAGATTGCAAAAAATTTGTACCAACAAATTATAATACATAACGACCCCATAGTTTTGATGAGACATGAAAAGTTCAGAGTATGTAGTATATTCTACTACAGAAAAAAAAATAAATTGAAATAGTAGATTCAAATAGTAAATTCATTGATCTTTTGGCAAACTAATAATCTTTCGTAAAATCTTATTGTAGAAATCATAATCATCTCGTATATAAACTTTTACATGATTGCAGATTGCTGTCATTTAATAAAATTTTCAAATGTATTAAAGTGAATATTCAGCCATTATTTAGTGGCTTGTAACAATTATAATTTTATTATTTATATAAGAATAATTTGATTCAGAGTTGATTAATTAAGTAATTTTAAATTTACTTTATAGATGAATTCGAATTCTCTATTAGCTGAGTTAAATTAGTAAATTACCATATTCTGTTCACCAAATCACCTGGGTCTTTTACAAATCTGTGTGTTTTGGGCATTTTTGAAGCTTGAAATCTGAATACTTATTAGAAAACTGGATATTTTATAGAAGTTATTTTGGCAAACGGAGTAAGTTAGATTTCTGTTGCAATGTATGCTAATTCGGATTCTACAAAGATTCTATTTTGATGAATATTAGGCCACACAAAGTTGATATTTCATTTGCATTACATGATTTTTTGTTTTGCATTACATGGAATCTTAAAATATGGGTCGTTCGGTAGGATTTTATTTTTTTTATTTTTTATTTTTAATTTACTGCAATTTAATAGAATAATGTAAGGTTATGCAATATTAATTTTTCATTTTGCTTAATTTTTCATTTTGCTTAATTTTCATTTTGCTTAATTTTTCATTTTGCACAACAAAGAAAAAAAATTGGTCTACTGTACATCAGTTGACACTGGATGAGAATAGCAGAAAAAAATAAATATCAAAAATCGAACAATTGGCACAATTGGAATCTAAAAAAAAAAAAAAATTGAAATATTGGAAAAAATGGGTTGGTGGCAGGGTTGGCAATGGATATACTCCATTGAAAAATTGCTAACCAATGGAGCCAATGGAATCAATGGAACCAATGGGATCAATGGAGCCAATAGAATTAGTTATTAATTATTAACAAATACTATATTATAAGCTAGTTAGTCTCCATTGGCTCCATTCGCAAATTATTCTCAATAGAGCAATGAAGTGATGCCAATGGAGTTGTTCTCCATTCACTCCAATGGATAAAATGTGCCAACCCTGGTTGGCGGGTAATACAAACCAAAAATCAACTTTGTGTGACATTTTGAATTTTTTTGTCAAATTAAATCCTGTCAATTACTGTAATACTTTTTTTAATGTACATATTTCAATTTCCAAAATTTTCTGACTCACTGTATTGCTCTATCTTTGTTTTCATAATCCTGTACAGTACCTTATAAAAATTTCCTAAATTTGATTTAATAAATTTTATTGATCCAATAGTTTAAGATATCTATGACAGATTTTTATAGGTCGAATGATTTTTCAGCTAATTCTGTTAAGTAATTGGTTTCGGCATGTTCAGTATATACAGAAATAAAAGATATATTCTATAGATAATTAATCATTATAATGTCGATGCATTCAACATTATTAAACTTTAATTGGATACAACATTTGGACAAGAAATATCAAAAATATAAATTGGACTTTCATAATAAACGAATAAGTGATATTATCAAGAATTTTTCGACTAGTTTAAAAATTTAGAATCTATTTTGCCAAAATCACAAACTTAATCAAATTGCCACAAAATCATTTTGGTAGTTTTTATCAGGGTCACAAAATTTATGAAAACAGCTGTAGTGTCTTTCTTTCTTGGTGAATCTGAAAACCTAAAAGGATCGTGAATTTTTTAAAAGATGAATTTATCTAGCAATTGCAGATTACGTATTTTACACAATATTTTGCGCGAATATATATTCATTCTCTTCGAATCACTAAGTTTTAGCCATGATCATTATTCTCAATATTACTTCAAAAAAATATTTTTAACAAAATGATGACCAAGAAATAAATTTTAATGTCGAATTATTTTAACATTAATACTATATTAGCAATCAATTTACAGCAAGCATACAAACTGACAAATTTGAATTTGGTTATTCTTATTCTATGAACCTTTGTTTAATTAGATATTGTTTATTGGCACGTTTTTTTGATAACTATTATATATGTTTTTGTTTATTTAAAATATGCAAATAACAATATCGAATTCAAAAATTGCAAGACCATTAGATATTGTTATAAAACATACTAAATCATGCTTTTAAATACAAATAAATGCAAATGATTTCATTTTGATCCTTTACATCAGTAAGTTTTGAGAGGTGTTAGCTAACAGGTATGACACATTGCTTAACAAACCCTATATAGTATAATACTTTTTATTAATTAATAAATTTGGTGTTAAACGATAAATAGCCATTTATCACATAACTATTGTTTAATGCAATTTTTAATAAAAAGTGTTATACTATGTAGGATTTGTTAAACAATGTGTCACATCTGTTAGTTCACACCTCATGTTTTCATATATAATTAATCGGAAGAATTACCTTTAAGGATTTAATAATATCTAAATATTCGCTATAGCCAAGAATGGAAATTTTTAATTCACAGTAAGAATTCTCTTTTACAATGTAGGCTGAATTTATGAAATAATCCCTTTTCTTGCTTGTCAAATGTTCAAATGCAGAATATACTGGATTTTGTATCTATTATCCATTTAATTATTATTAAATTGTTGTAGTGTGACTTACTTTGATATATTTCTTTACTATCTGCCACTTTGTAACTCAATAGCTCATAATTTCCACTAATATTATATTTATATCTTTTATAAATGATATTATCTCTTCCTCAAAATTTCCCCGTTTCTTTCTCCATTTTTAATATATGTTATCATAATTCCCGGTAAACCATTTATATCTCTATGTTTTCTATATTCTCATAGTCGAAATATGGTTTGATTTTTCAACTGTCATAGCATTATCTTTATAATGATTTCCCAACAGCGCTAATGATAAATTAATTCTTTCAAAATGAGTTCTTGGGATACAATATCCACACATAACTTGGTGTGCTTACCCTTGTCTCGGAAACAATACTAGGTAATGATGAGAAGTCTTTAATACATTCACCGCCGTATTTCGATCATCATTATGGTCATAATCAGTGTGCGGAATTCTTCGCTCTCAATGTTCTCAGAAAACACTAATCAAATTTTAAGATCATAATGGTTAAAGTATGTTCTCTATTTAGATCATTAAATAAATTTTTTTGATATTATGCAAATTTAATTTTTTACATATTGGGAACATTTAAAATTTTGTGAACATTGAGAATTTGAGAAATGTTATAGTGAGAACTTAAAATGAATTTCATACATTTTTCAGATCAGATAGTGGAATATTGGTTGTTTTTTGTTCTAAACATTTGTATATTTGCAATAACTATACAGCTGAAAGTGAAAAGGATGGGGCAGTGTCAATCAAAACGTAGCATAGTGAGATTGATTATTTCGAAATAGTTACACAAATGATAAAAAATTAGAGCCTGTCTAATTGTAACGTAGTGTGCTATCAATAAGAATACATTTTAATTATTATTAATATTTCTTGTAAGTCCCAATTTTTCATATTGTGTAATAATTTTCGGAAAATAATCAATCAAACTATGCTTCTATGCTGCCCCATATTATATTGCAATTGACTATGTAATTCTCTGATTTAGGTAGATTACCAACACAAGATGTAGAATTCCTTGAAAAAGTTCTTTTACTTGGAGATCAAAAAATTGAGGATCACCTTAGGAACATAAATTGATTCCCAACTAGAATTTCAGAGTATTTGCAAGGTCAACACTCTGTACGATGCAAATATATAATTATTCAGTCAAATCTTTGACGAAGATGAATTTCTTCCTTCTGAATTATAAATAACTGTGTTTGTCGCATTACTTTATCAAGGATGGTCTATTGATAGGAACGGAACGCATATATTTAAATGTGCTCTTAAGATGAATTTCTTCCTTCTGAATTATAAAATAACTGTGTTTGTCGCATTACTTTATCAAGGATAGGGTTCAACCGGTCTATTGATAGGAACGCATATATTTAAATGTGCTCTTAAAATTCAAAAGAAAATTAATGAAGCCAGTGGTAATTGTACTGATAAAGAATTAGATCCAGCGCAGAAAATTTTGCAGAGTATTTTTATTTTAAATATGATAGCTTGAGATTTGAAGGAGCTGATTTGGCACAACTTTTCGAAATAAACTTTTTCCTTCTAACAGAGGTTTTCCTAGTCCTTACAACAAAACTTTTAATACCTCAGGATATGAATTATTTAACTCGCTATATTACAAAAAGTATCTGAATATATGTTGGACGCAAGCAAAATTCTTGATGTTGCACACATTGAAATAGTTCCAACAATCGACATGGTTATTGAACATTGGAATTGTTTATTTATTAAAAAAATTTTTCTGAACGATTCAGAATGGAAAATTAATGACATATACCAAATTATGGAAGAAATTTATCTATTTGTGAATGGTTTCTTGGAATAAGGAACTACAAAAACTAAATTAAAAATTTTGTATTTCTTAAATGGTAATGGCCCTTTTGATCCTTATTGCTGGGTTTTAAGCAATAGACTTGCCTTTGACATCCAAGATGATGAAGACAGTTTATTCAAAAAAGTACATGACCGTTTGGAACCATTTAAAAAACTATTGATAGCTATGGGCGCAAAAAACGTGAAAGATATAACATTTATTGAACCAAAAAAACAAACCTTCGCGACGAGAAGATGAGTTGATTAAATATATAATCAAACATCTGCAAGGTCAGAAGCCTAGTTCTCAATATAATGATGTTATATTCAAATTGGGCATCATGAAATTGGGTGCAAATAGTTTGTTCTGTCAGATATGCATTTTAAAATTTCGCTTAAAATTTATTTAATATATTGAGTCCTTTAGTCTTTGATTAAAAAAATTGGTTGTCAGATCTCCCTATTTAAAATTTAATGTGAACTAATATTTTTGTCTTATATGTAATAATTCTCAAATTTTTAGATGTTGCAAAATACTTTAACTGGAATTTTCTGTAAATTCTATAATAAAAATGGCATTCAACTTAATACGTATAAAGTACTCTTGAGATGTCTTTACGATATGCCATGTCTGAATGCAGACTTTATACTTGATTTTTTGAAGGCATCATATAAATGTCCACCTTTAAATGATTTAATTCAAAACAATATCATGAAACGTCGTCGCGTAAATGAAAGGAATGTGAAGCAAGTATTGGAACTGAGCCGCAAGTATAAAGCAGACCGACTTGAAAATTATTGTATAATTTCGAATGATGCCAAATCTATTCATTAAATTACGAGAAATTTGACTCTTATAATTGTATAGGGGAGGTGCTTACTTTTGGAAGAATACGGTAAATACAAAAGAGAAAGTACCCGTGTTAAATCGAAAGTTCATGGACGAAAACTAATTTACTCTAAAATCTCAAACTTTGCAATAAATATTAAAATTAATTATCAGAATTATAAACTTCTTTTTTGATCAAATATTAATTATAAATTTGTTAAGTAATTTTTTTTTTTGGTTACTAAAAAGAAGGTTCGTTAAATAATCTTTATTATTAATTTATCCGCTAAAAGAATTTATTGTAAAAGATTTTAAGTGACATTATTTTCAAATTTACAAACAACGTATGAAGTAATTAACGATTGAATAGTCATCCGAATTGACACGTGCCCATCTTGTTGTGTACATTTTCGGTATGCCAGATTCAAATCAGATACGTCAACGTACATAATTTGGCATTTCCCAATTTTGCCGACACCTATTTCTCCGACACCAATTACACCGATAGCCATTTCACCGACACCCAACAATTCCGACAACACCATTTCCCGACAATTCATTTCCTCGACAACTTACTTCCCCGAGTCCTTTTCACCGACATCCCATTTTGCCGACAGCCACTTTCTCGACATCCCATTTTACCGACAACCTATTTCATTTCGTCGACAGCATTTGCGAATTAACTTTCGTTTGTAACTATATATATATGTCGTGCGTCAGATTAGACCCGGCCTAAATTAGATTAGGGTTAGGGTAAAATTACGGTAAAGTTAGGGGTTAGTTTAGGCCAGTTGTTGCCGATCATTTAATGCTGGTCAACTGATAGTACGTCGGATTCAATCTGACGCAAGGTTTAATCTGACGCACAACATATATATAAATAGATAACAACTAATTATTAATTCATAGAGAAAGCAATAGATCGATTACGATCATCTTATTTTAAATTTTTCCACGTTTTTATTACGGTTTTTTTGGCTATATAGCAAATCAAAAATGACATTCTCACTGTCTGTAATAATTTGAATATTTTCCATCATTTTCTATCACATGAACAAAATGATTGATAATCAAAAATCATTTACGTAATATAAAGCTAATCTATTTGTGAAGCTTTATTAATAGCTGTTGGTGAAATGGGTGTAGGTGAAATAGAATGTCAGTCAAATAGGATGTCGAGAAAGTGGATTCGGGGAAGTAAGCTGTCAGGGAAATGGGTTGTCGGGGAAATGTGCTGTCAGGGAAGCGGGCTGTCATTGAAATGGCCGTCGGTGAATTGGTGTCGGATAAGTAGTTTTCAGCGAAGTTTACCGAATCTACATAAATTCGAATACACTCTTTACTCGTCATATAAACCATAGGTTCATATTATTTCACTGACAATCACTTCACCAACATAACATTTCACTGACAAATACTCACCGACAAGTTCATTTTACTGACAGTTTGTTTCACAGAAGCTCATTACACTGACAAGCAGTGTTTAAAATTCAAATCTAAAGTTATGTTCTCAAAAGAACATAATTTAATTTTTATCGGTCTCAAAAACTTTTTAATGTTCATTATATATTAAATAAATTGAATATTAATTTTTAAAAAATGTTCATATTCTATACTTACAATTCACATACTAAGTTCATACTTATCTATTAATAATTTCTTAAAGTTTGTATATAATTCTTTATATTTTTTCAACATAACACAATATATTATACAATTCAATTTCTAATAATTTTGTTAAATTTCAAGTGCTTTTCATATTTGCTTATAACAAAACAAGACTTTCTATAATATTTTACTGATGCTACTATTGGTTAATGTGATAAATTAGAATCAAATTACTTTGTTATTTAACTATTTAAATTTCATACTAACAAATACTTTGTATATTTTAGCTTGCTTAGTATTAGCATATTATTTGACAAAATCATCTATATAAGTTTATACAATAATAATACTTCTGCACAATTAATGTTTTATTTTAAAAATCTTTAAAGATGATTTTTTTAATATTTATTTGTTACAGTATCTATATTATGCAACTTTAAATATATGTGCTATACATAGTATGTATATACATATGTACATATGTATATACATATATATTTTTATGCAGAATTTGTCATGATCAAATTACATTATCAAATTGATGAACATTTTATATAATTTATTGTTCTTATTAATAAATCTAGAACATAAAAATTTTATAAATGTTCTCTTGAACTATCAAATAAGAGAACCTTTTCTAAATATCAATGTTTTTAAAAAAATTCAAATATTCATTGAGAACCATGAGAACATTGAATTTTAAACACTGCTGACAAGTTTTTTTTTTAAAAAGCACACTAAATTTAGCCCTAATTCTATCTAATTCTACCCTGACCCTAACGACAATGACCAGAATTACTTTGTCGGTAAAATGAGCTTCAGTAGAATAAACTGTCAGTAAAATGAACTTGTCGGTAAATAATTGTCAGTGAAATGTTATGTCGGTGATATGATTGTTGATTAATTGATTGCCACCCTAACCATATACTTTCACTGAATTCCGTTCCTAGTATATTTGTTATCTTTATCTAAAAGAATTTTATTAAATTACAATAGTACCACATAAAGTTTTATAATAATTTTACATTAAAATAGGGTATCAAAGAACCCAGTGATTACAGGATTATCTCGAATTGTCACTCTCGATATAATCCCATAGACATTTTGATTTGTCAGAAAATATAAACAAAATCAGGTGATGTGTATGTTCTAGATTTGTGTAATTACAGTAAGCTTTTGAACGAACAATATCTTCCCTTGAACTAGAGATTTAGCATTGCGGGTTAGCCAAAGTTTCTTTTCTGCTGTTTTAAATTAGTATTGGGTTGTAGATTAGAATTGAGATTCTGGATTGTCTGTTACTCTATATTTCTGATTAGTTACGTTTATATTTGAAATCTCTTCGATCACTGGGATCACGTGATTAAATAATTGATTATTTGTTTAGTTGTTTAATTATAAGTTGTATAGTTGAAATTACAAAAATATTTCATCTTTAAATATAGTAACGGTAGCTTACAGATTTAACAAAGCATTAGAAATTAAACTAAATAATGTATTTACATCAAGATGCAAATTTAAGACTTCGTGGTAATCTGTTAAGCAAATGTAGTATCGTTTTCAGATTTAATATATCATTACAAATTGAACCAGATATCAGCATAGACCAACTTAAATAACTAAAATAACTAGTAATAAATAGCGACATTTCATAATGTTGGTGTTTATGTATTAGATTTTGAATCTAAATAAAGTTAATACAGTAACTTATATAACTTATACTATCATCAAAATAATTTACATTATAAGGCATTATGCAGTATATTAAACCTCAATACGAAGAATTTTGAAAATACTATCATCAAAATAATTTACATTATAAGGCATTATTTTAAATCTCGATACGAAAAATTTTGAAAATATATCATTTATAGCAACATCTATCAATTAAACTAAGCCTTTTGTTATGAAAGTTTCTAATAATTGACCAAATGTCTTACGAATCATGAGACATATCTCAACTATCCTAATCCAAACACTAAATGCTTACTCTAAAGAGCTTGTTAGAATGGTTTTATAACACAACAATAAAGAGTCATCAGGATGATTATTTAATACAACCTAAGGAGTTTTTAGAATAGTTATTTATCACTAACTATAAAGAGCTAATAGAATGCTAATTTAATACAAATCATAAAGCGCTATTAGAATTATTATTTAACACTAACCATAATGAGCTATTAGAATATTTAACATTAATCATCAAGAGCTGTTAGAATGGTTGACTATTTGATTTCACGTACACTAGAGGATTGGCTAAAACCCACATGACTGTTATCTTCGATTCTATATTTTACATCCCGTGTATTATATAATAGAAATTTGAAAAAGACGTAGATTGTTTACCTTTATCTCACAGAATATTGGATAAATCTGTAAATTATCCATCACCAAAATATAAACTTGGATGTTATTTACTTAGATACTAAATTTGATAGTAAAATCCTTCGGATATTCGTTAAATTTAATATGAAAACGGATAACTGTCCAAGCTCTAACTATAATAGATTAATAATTGTAAATTAATTAAAATGGTTAAATCAACTTATCATTTTAGCAACGGGTTTATCATCTAGCAGTAATTTAAAAAAAGTTTGATTTAAATATAATACATAAAACAAAAAAGAATGATTCAAGAATAATTGAAAAAAATGAAACATGTGAACTACTTAATGATTAATATCATTAATAAATATGAATTGGGTATTATTTTTAATAATCTGTTAGTGAGCTTCCAGAAATCTGCTAATTTTTGTTTACTATGAGCCTATCCCACCCACCCACATCTGATACTCCAATTAGCCAATCAGATTTTACGATTATTAAAATGTTAATATAACATTGAATAATAAATAACTTTTTGATCTACTGGACCAAATTTGATGATTTATCTACTAAAATGATCCTCTCAATGAGAGGATTCTAGCGAATCTAAAATAGTTAAAATCCAATCAGGATCTTGTGATCAAATAGATTTGTGTTACTATAAAAGTTCTATAACCCATTTATAGTAACACAAATTTATTTTGATCTTAGGATCCTGTAATTGAATTTTAACGATTTTAGGCTTGTTAGAATTATCTTATTGAGAGGATCATTTTGGTAGTAAAATTATCGAAATTGGCCTAGTAGATCAGAAGTTATTAACAATTAAAATAATTTTTAATTGTTAATAACTTCTGATCTATTGGTCCAATTTTGATGATTTTACTACTAAAATGATCCTCTCAATAAGAGGATTCTAGCAAGCCCAAAATCGTTAAAATCCAATTACAGGATCCTGTGACCAGAATAGATTTGTGTTTACTATAAAAGTTCTATAATTTATTAAATAATTATAACCCATTTATAGTAATACAAATTTATTTCGATTTTAGGATCAGTAAAAAAGATTTGAAATTTTTTTTTGTTTTTTGGGAACATAAAATATTAAATTTATGTTCCCAAAAAATTTTTAATGTTCCCATAGCTAAATTTCTCTCTCTTTCTCTTTTTCTCTCTTTCTCTCTCACTCTCACTCTCTCTCTCTTTCTCTTACTTTCTCTCTCACTTTCTCTCACTTTTTCTCACTCTTTCTCTCTCCCCTCTCTCTCTCTCTTTCTCTCTCATGCAAAAAACTATCTCTATAGGGAACACAAAATATAACTTTTATGTTCCCACTTTGTTCCTAATAGGAAACATAAATTCTAAATTTAGTGTTCCTAAATTTTTTAAACGTTCCTGGGATCACTAGGAACATCAAATCTTTAACATTACTTAGGATCCTGTGATTAGATTTTAACGATTTTGGACTTGTTAGAATCATCTCATTGAGAGGATCATTTTGGTAGTAAAATCAGTGAAATTGACCCAGTAGATTAGAAGTTATTAACAATTAAAGATTAATTTTTAATTGTTAATAACTTCTGATCTACTGGGCCAATTTCGATGATTTTACTACCAAAATGATCATCTCAATGAGAGGATTCTAAAAAGCCCAAATCATTAAAATCCAATTACAGGATCCTATAATTGAAATAAATTTGTGTTGCTATAAATGGGTTATAATTATTGTCCGAAGCGAAGCAAGGACTCTAATAGAGGATTAATAGACCAGAATTTGTGTGTTATTATTTCCGGTGACGTCATTTATGATTGCCCAATCAAATCAAGAAAATTAATCTGGATCTGTTCGACAAGAAATCAACAAACGGAAATTTTCTGAGCTTACTATACATCAATTCCGTTTAATTCATTATATCTGATATTTAGTAGAATCATCGCGAAAAAAAGTCAAGTCATGTCATGTCACAATTTTGTGCACTAATATCAAAGAAAAATTGCAATCGAATATTTACATTACGTGACTAGAGATGGGCATTATGCACTTTAGCACTATATGGTGCTTAACCATGCAGTGATAAAGTGCATGTTGCCCATTTCTATTTATGGATGCAGAGCACAAAATATCTACTGAAAAATTCTGGGGATTCCGTTTAATTAAGAAAAATATTATATAACATAGATCCAAAATTCCGTTTAGACTGATATTGATATTAATCTTCAAATATATTCCCGGTTTAAGGGAAAATTGCAATCGAAATATTTACATTACGTGACTAGAAATGGGCATCGTGCACCTTTGATGTAGTAATAAGGTGCATGATGCTCATTATTAACAAAGCAATGATAATTTTATACTTATTTTTGCGATAAAAAAATTCTTTTTTTTTTAAACCGTTAGCACTAATTTATACTGTATTTTCTATTTCAAGTGTGACTAACCTATTCTCTTCATCTAGTTGCTTTTTTAGTCTTTTACAATTTTTAATACGTTGAAGCCATTCAAATGTAAAATGACTTAATAGAATATCATCAAGAGAATGAACTTGAGATATAGCAACGAATAATAATCCAGCGACGAATTCTTTTTTTTCAATATTAACAACTGCCTTCGGTAAAGTTAATTCTTGGGATTTGTGTGTTGTAATCGCCCATGCAAGAGAAAGTGGAATTTGCTAACGTGAGCACATACCAGATTTGCCTTTCCACAAACGTCGAACAGGGATAATAGGTATGACTTGAATTCCTTCTAGTGTTATGATAGTAGGACCACGATATTCATCAAATGAAACCAAAACAGCTGTAGGTAACGAAGTAGATCCCTCTCTAACTTTAAATATAATATCTTCTGCTGTTCCTATTGCACCATTTACGAGGCTAGAGAAATCCAAAGATTAATTGTAAGCATTACATATGACTTTCTTGCTAACAATAATTCTGACTCAAGACCTATTGCCGTTTCAGAATTAGCATTTAAAGCTTCAGATCCACCTGTATGAGTAGCACAAATTTTGATAATCGGTTGATTTAAAGAATGAAGTTTAGTGAGATTAATCTCATCAACTTCTTTCCATCTTGTCAAAATATTAGTAACATATAAAAATTTATTTCGTTCTAATTCAAGAAGATTTTCTGGAAGGCATGCCATTAATAGTTCCCAATCTGATTGAATCGATTCTCCATTGCGCAAACATGATAAGAGATCCCTAAATCGGCATTGTTCAGTAGAGTTACCAGCTTGCCGTTGAACAACTTCAAGTTTATATATTTCCCGAAATTGATTATAGGCTTTGCGCCTGTCCTCAGATAAAGAATCATATATACGATGATCCTGGGAATACATAGGAAGATCAAGTACTGGAGGGAGTTGTCCAAAATCACCGACAAGAATAATAGACCATCCACCGAATAGAACATTATTATAATTTGGAAATGCCTGGCGTAATCTTAGATCGATTATAGCAAGCATGCGACGTTCCACCATGCTCATCTCATCAATAATAATGTATTGTATTTTCTGCAGTTTATTCTGAAGTGTTTTTAGACGTTCACCTTTGAGATTATAATTTGTACTTGCTATTGGTATAGAAAGTGCTGAATGGATAGTGCTACCTTGAATGTTAAAAGCAGCGACACCTGTCGGAGCAAATACCAGTAGAAGATCTTCATATACGGCATTATTTCTTGCCATCTCACGAAGCATTTTTTCGATAGCTTTAATAAGATTTAATTTCCCTTTTCCAGCTGTGCCCATTATAATTATTAGCAATGGCGCTACATATTGATTTAAAGTTTTAGTTGTGAAATGTGACTTAATTCGTTCATATATTAATTTTTGTTTATTATTTAAGGTTCTAGGATCAACCCCTGATAGATCATCTCGAACTGCAGTGTTGTTTCAAATTGCTTGTTGAACAAAGTTTTCAAAATCTATGGATTCGGAGTAGCATAATTGACTTTTACCAACCCAATCATAATTTTTGTCAATATCGTTGGCACTAAGATCGTGTATTTGAGAATTTGGCATCATATCTAACAATATCATCCAGTCAGATCAAAGCCTTAGTACTTCTTGTTCATCTAGATCTTGGTCATCTTGGTCAGAGTCACTATTATCATTATCGAAGTCACCTATCGAAGACTCAATTAAATCAGATTCTGTATTTATATCTTGAAGATGACGATTGTATAGTTCTTCCCATGTAAGAGTTCCATTCTCTGTATGCTGGGAAAGGTCTTTATAGCAAACGTGGAGAAGAACTTTTACTCGACAAAAGTCTTCCCATTGAGGCCCATTTGGAGTTGGTGATGAACGAGGCCAGACACGAACAATATTTTTATTTTTGCATTGCACCCATTTTCCTCTAACAAACTTATATTGCAAATACAGATTTAAAAGTTATTTGTCTTGAAGATCCGCAGAGCGATTCCAATATTTTTGTAGGGTGATAAACATGTTCTTTCACTGCTATTAGTGTCACTTTCATGTTTATCATTAACATAAAGCAAACAACTTGTCTCTC
The DNA here is from genome assembly GCA_003550325.1 of Gigaspora rosea. Classification (NCBI taxonomy): domain Eukaryota; kingdom Fungi; phylum Glomeromycota; class Glomeromycetes; order Diversisporales; family Gigasporaceae; genus Gigaspora; species Gigaspora rosea. Next base: position 222,154 of record QKWP01000759.1, read on the forward strand.
TGTTAAGATTTAGATTAACAAAGTTTTGACTACAATGGTAAAGAGGTATTTGGAGAAGAAGGTGGCAGGTTTCCTGGGCAGAAATATCACGTTCTGCTACCGTGTGAAGTAACAACTTTTGGAATGCTTTTAAGGCTAGATCACTGGGTGTACTATTACGAAGAGCTTTATCTAATATTTCTAAAAAAGCTAAGGACCGTGTTTCAGACTTGCTAGCATATTTAGAAATGTATTGTAATACTGCATGGGTTGTCAGAATTGGCTTCAGGTCTACATTAGATCACCATTCTTGGAGTTGAAGACGGTTGTGTGGATTAATAATATGATCATTTCTTTTTGTGATTAACTCCATGTGCCCTTTTTCATTGTTTTGTATAACTGTTCGATCTTTCAACTCCTTTGGGAACCCAAATCTGCAAACCTGATTACCAGTTTTTTTATCAATTCGTAAACAATAAGATGTACTACATTGAGTATGTCGTTGTAATTTATTTATTAGTTCGACATAGTCTTGTAGGTCATCATTAAGGTTTTCGAAGCATTTTTGGCATAGATGGCGAGCTGGCAAGGATGCATCTAGACCAGGGTTGATAGTTGTTACCAATGAATCTATAATCAACTACTTCTTTCATTTTTTCTTGATTATTGTTAATTTCATCCCACTTGATTGAGGGCGTCTCTTTTTGGTATGCAATACTATGTACATGTACACTACCACAGTGTTGCCACTCAAAATGATACCACCAATCTGATAAGTTCTATTTTGGTATGAGAACTTTCTTGAAGAATACTTTAAACTGTCTTTCAAAGAACTATGCAGCAATATGGGGATTTTCTATAAGATCTTTACAACGACGCTCAGCAGCTTCCCGATCTGTTTCTCCTTCTATAGGATTCTCGCCATTAGGCATGAGGTTGTGTAAATTAGGCCAATGCATATCAGCTGTGCTAAATGTGAAAAATATCATCCCCTGAGATCCTAACTGCCTTATTATATCTGTTAGCTCTGCCCTACGATGCATCCAATATTGACAGATACCACTTTGTCCTTCTCCATACTGTATCACTTGATCAGCTATGTGTGCATCATTTTGCATTAAATTTAAGATTTCGTTTACTGTAAGTCAACTTTTCTCCAAGTTCTGTTTAACAAACACATGGCCTTCTGATCATACTCTCCATCTCATCAACGAATTTAGTGCAAAATAATGCCACCACGGATGGCGAGCAAACCAACCATTTTTATAGAGCATTAGATGTTTAAAGTATTTTGCTGGTTTTATTTCTTTTATTCGTTGGCTACGAAGGTCTGCAGCACCTGTAGGAAAAAGTGTAGAAAATGCTTTTGCTATATATCTAGTAGAATTGCCATCGTGATTTGGCCAATTGATAATTATATCGTCATAATGTGAATGACTTTGCTGCATTCGATTAAGAGTTTCGGCAATTATACTATCTTCATTTTGTTCAGGTGGCAGAGAAGGAACAAATGTTTGTGAAATAAATTTATTTTCAATTAATTCACTATCTTGGTTTACATTTTGCTCATTTTGTTCTTCATATTCATTGTTTTCATCTATGAGCTGAGGGAGCTGCTCAACAATCGAACCATTCTCAGGTAAGGATTGCAAAATTTCATTATCAACAATTATATCACGATAAAATATATTATTTGTTTTTAACAATTGAAGGGCCTGAATTATTTTTTTTCTACGTACATTGAAGTCACGAAAATTGGATCCATTAGTATTATACCGCCATACAATAAGAAAATCTAGTGTAGATGGGTTGCGTGGAAGTCGAGTTACGAATTCTTGCAAATCTTGTGGAAAATTTATAATATTTCTATGATATGCATATTGCCCTCCACGTAAGTTAAATACTGAAATAATAGGAAATACTTGGGCAATCAGCATTTTTTCAACGTTAGTTAAGCCTTTAAGTTCTTGTGGAACTTCTCCTTAAAAAATAAATAAAATAAAAAAAAATAAAATAAGTTTGCCAAATTTATGTGAATAGATATTGAAGGAGATTTATTATACCTGGATCCATATTGTTATCCACAGAGAATTTCTTTGGAATTGTTTTTTCATGATAGCAACGTCAACATTCACCTTTGAATAGATCAATGGAAGGAAAACCATTCATTGTATATATTGCAACAGCTATTTTTGAGCCTATTAATTGTATTACAAAATTTATGTAGAAGCCTTCTATCTGCTGCTGGAAGAACGTTTTCTAAGGGATTCTCATCTATATTTGACGTATTTGGTAGGTCTCCAATGTGTGATGGTCACGTGTATTTTCACTTTCTGCAGCACATCTGTTACACATATTTAATGCATTTTGAGACTTCCTTCTTTTTCGTCGTTCTTCAGTTTCTGAGGCACGTCTATTTTGCATATTTATTGCACTTTGCATATTTTTTTCTTTCCATTGCTCAGCAGTTTCACTAGCTTTTTTCTCATGATATCGGTTACGCAAAATGAATTTCACGCTCTTCTTGAGTCTCTGTGGCTATCTTTCGCTTTTTTCTTTCATGTTCACATTCTAGGAGCATTTCTTGTTCATAAACAACTTCATTTTCTTTATTATTACTGGCTTCAAACACAGTTGTTTGAAGACTCTGTCATGCATATATGATTAAAAAAATCGTGAAATATGTCAATTTCATTATACTAACTACTTACCATGATCTAGCAGGATAATAATTAAGTATTATAATTGCACAAAATTTGATAAGATGAATTCAATATATTAACAAGTTGATTTTATTTTTCTGTAGATTATTTCAGGTCGTGTTTTGATGTAACAACTTTTAAACACGTCCCAAATTCTTATATGTAATCCAAGTGTTCAATTATTTTCATAGTTAGTGTTACGCTCTTTTTTTTCTTTTTTATTTTTTGGTTTACAAGCTAATTATAATGAGATATACTATGAACTTTAGATTTTTACAGCTATCCTCAAATTTCCGGTTCAGATGCATCAAATTTAGGTCAGTGTTTAGTCTTAGTTTATTAGCAGTTTTATAGCAAAAATTATCAGCCGGGCATTTTTTGTTTAATGAATGGATATGATTTCATAGTAAAATTTTTTATGATCCTGGGGCAAAATTAATCAATTCCGATCCAGCCGACCATGATTCAAATGCAGTCTGACGTATTCTGACCCAGAATTTATGATCAAGCAAATTGAAAATTGATGGTGTTTTTTTTTTTTAGTCCTTTTTTATTTCCTAGGCCAACTTTCTTAATTTGCCTTTTTCTTTTTTTATAACTCACTAAAAACTTCTCAAAACTAACATAAAGTTTGTCTACAAGTGTATCAGTTTTGGGAGGTTAGAATGTAAACAAGTTTTTGTTTAAAAGTCAAATAATTAAAAGCAAATTAAAAAATTTTTATTTAAGAGAATTATCATTTATCGCCAGTCTATGATTAGCCAATGAAATTGCGAGGATATAATACCTAATATCAATCGCTCGATCGCACCGTCCGTACCATCCGTATCGTCCGTGCCTTTCATACCTTCGTACCGTTCGTACAGTACATACGTGACTGTTTGTTTATTTGTTTGTACTTACAGTATTTGTTTTCGCTTCCCTACTATTTAGAATTTAGATTTACCTCTTCACTACTTAAGATTCGTTACTTTATTAACTTGAACTTTTACGCTTCCCTACTATTTAGAATTTAGTTTTACCTCTTTGCTACTTAAGGTTCGTTACTTTATTAACTTGAACTTTTACGCTTCCCTACTATTTAGAATTTAGATTTACCTCTTCTTTATTAACTTGAACTTTTACGCTTCCCTACTATTAGAATTTAGATTTACCTCTTCGTTACTTAAGGTTCATTACTTTATTAACTTGAACTTTTATGCTTCCCTACTATTTAGAATTTAGATCTCCCCTTCGAAATACTTAAGGTTCATTACTTTATCCCTACTAGTTAGAATTTAGTTTTATCTCTTCTTTATTAACTTGAACTTTTACGTCTTAATAAATGTGTTTCGGAATACAAGACTTTCGTTCAAGATCTTAGACTTTTGACTTTCGCGCTGTGGACGATCGAGATTTATGCTTCACTATTCAAGGGTACCAGATTGGCGCTATGGTATTAACTTAGGGATTGAGACTTGTGCTTCGCTATTCTAAGAATGTTTATTCATTCTTTTATACTCTGTTCCTCAAGAGTACCGGATTGGTGATATGGTATTAAATGGGCGTTCGAGACTTGTGCTTCGCTACTCTAAGGGCGATTGAGACTTGGTTTATAGGTTAGATTATGGTAATGTGTTTTCTTAATTGTGTAATATTGTATAAGAGACGACTTTTCTGTGAGCTTGGAATATTGGCGAATTTCTTCTAACCATGTAATTTTGCACCTTAAAAAACTTTATGGATAATAGATCCTAAGTTCTATAGTGACTTAACAAATTCAAGAGTAATGGATTCAAAGTTCTACGGTGGCTTCTCGGATAAACAGACCATGAAATTTTTTGTGTTATTTTATTCAACATAGGTAAATTTAATTTCTCTTGTCATTTGCCTGACACGTTCTATCAATGCCTCTTTTACTAACTGTCATTCCTTTTTTTATTATTCTCATTTTCTCTATCACTGTCCATTTTGTAAATCACCAAACTTATCTTTCATCAATGGCTTTTCACTGATCGAATGAGCATCCACATCTCAAGATCAACTCTCCTTCACTTTTATCAACTTTCATAGCATTATGTTCGCTGGGATCACAGGTGTGTCCTTTTTGATGTACATTTTTCAGTTTCATTTAATTGTTATACCACATATTAAAGCATTGTCTTCTGAGAATCGCATGTTTTGCAATGATAACTATCACACTACATATTCATCCTGCAACCCGGATTTCGATACACTAATAGTAGAACCTTCGTAAGTTTTAAGAATAAATTTTCAGGATCTTAATTAGCAGGCTAAGATTTAGATAACGTTTATAATTCATGTAGACTTTCGCAATGGTAATATCTTGCAGACCTGGAATTGTCTAAAGGACATAACGAAAATAATTCAAGCGATATTTATGGAGTTATGCCTTATGTCACCCCAGAAATTTTATCAAGCCAAATATCTGAGTATATTATAGTCAATGGTGTATGTCAAGTGGACAAAGAACTTTTGATGGTTGCACTGGAATGAGGCCCGAATTTGCTCCTGGAACTT